>QRFJ01006186.1:0-65428 GCA_006176705.1 Cocos nucifera | reverse complement strand
TTTATAAAAGGAAGCAATTGTACACCCAAGCTTCCGGATCAATCACCATCCTCGTGCATGGTCCTTGGTCGGGAGCATTTATGAGTTAACATTTGATTCATGTTCTTAAATTTTCAACTCTTTGAAAATATAAAAATTATCATTACCATTAACTCAAAGGATGTTCACAGACACTAAATATACATATGTGAATAGAAAATAACCCATTTTTTTCATTATAGTCAAAATTACAATTTTGCCTAGAAGTGTATACAAGTATCAGCCATTTTGGCTTTCTAGGGCATATATATCTAACAATCTTCCACTTGTCTAAAGCCAATTGGCTACAAGTCTATTGTCCCATCTTCTTCAAGGTGGGCCTTCGATCTTCTGCTTGGCCCAACGGCTTTGTATTTGGTCTTGCCACATTTCTGTGGAGTTTACTCTCTGACCTCGACATATCCTTCTTGGAGGTATCGTGGATGAGGTTGGGATCACACTTGCTTTGGAAACTCTTCCAGCCGACAGCACCACCATTGCACAACAATTTTTCGATTTCATCTATATCGGACATGAAATCTAAGTCTGTATTCCTGGGACTTGGTTCTCCATTTACCAAAGACCAACATTATATCCTTGGTTCTTCTCAAAGTACTTAAGGATTATATTTCACAGAAGTCCAATGTTCTCACCTGGGATTGACTGATATCTGCTTGCTGACACTTACAGCATGGGCTATATCAGTCGATGTACATTAGCATGGCTACATGAGGGCTCCCTATTGTAGAAGCATTAAGGGATCTTGCTCATGCATTCTATTTCCTCAAGTGTGCTAGGGCACATCTTCTTAGAAGATGAAATACCATGTCTGAAGGGTATTAATCCCCCCTTAAGTTTTCTATAATAAAACCTTCTGAGTACTTTCTTCTATGTTTACATCTTCTGTAAAAGTTTCCAGCATCCTATTCGATCTATCCCTATAGACCCTTAATTCCTAGGAATAAAGGATTGCAATTCCTGGCTAAGGTATTCACCTCCTCGATCTATCGAAGAACCTTAATGGTTTTTCTGTTTGTTTTTCTACTTCATTCTGAATTCTTTAAACTTTTCCAAAGGCTTCAGACTTGTTCATAAGATACACATACACATACTAGACAGATCATCGGTAAAGATAATTGAAGTAGGACAAATGCCTCTAGCCGGCAATCAAATGAGCCGCACACATCTGTTACTTAATGTACTAGGGCAAAGGAAATCTGTGCCCTCTCCCATGTCCTACAAAAAGGGAGTGTTAGTCATTTTGCCTTTGAAAGACAGGATTCACAAGTTGGATATGACTCGAAGTTAACGGACTTAATAGACCCATTCTCTAATTTGTTGTCCTATTCTTCTGCTATATGACCCCTAATTCAAGTGCCATAAGAATATCTGTTATTGGACGATCCCTAGGTCGTTGGCATTCACATTTTGCTCGAATAACGAGCATACCTCCAGAAGGACCTTCCTTCTGTTCTTCAGGGTGGCCAGGTAAGTAGGCAGTTCCGCTTCCAATGGTCGTCGCTGTTGCAATGGAAAATTACTTTCCTTTGACATCGGCCTTCTTCTTCGGCTCTGCCTTTCTTCTTCTTTTGATCCTTCCACCTTTTGCTTTTTTCACAGACTTCTTTTTCTTTCCAGGAAGACTTTTCTTTTGGAAAAGTCCGTTCCATTCAGCAAGAAACTGAGCCTTTAGAACCTTATCATAGAAAGCTCGCGGAACCAGCATATTCATTTAATTCGGCCAAGTAATTCTGAAGTTTATGCATGTAATAATTCATGATGAATTATCCATGTGCATCAATTCAAGGATTGCAGAATGATATCGTTCTGCAGGTCCAAGTCCAACTTCACACCGAGCTTCTCAAGCTCTTCCATGTCCTTGATCGATTATCAGAAGTGGATTTGGACTGACTGCCATCACGCATCTTAGCCTTAAAAAGTCATTTTGTGACTTGATATTTGGCTGTTGCGACTCTGTTCACCAAACACTCCTGCAGGTGAGACAACATTTGGGCGAGCAGTCCCGATATTCCTTCATGTGCGCTGAGCTCATCAGACATCGAGCGCGGAGGCTGGGGAGCGGGCGGGGGTTGATTGGCGGGCGGAGTGTGTGGCTTCCCAGGAAGGGCCCAACATGTAATATCTGGCCTTAGTTATCTTTCGTTTAATCCATTTTTCCAGGAGACGCTCTCTGTTCAACAGGATGGACGAGCTTGGTAATGTGGCGAGGGTCCTGCGTCCAAAACATGGGTTAAACTTCTCCGAAACCGAAATAATTTGTAGTTCCTGAGTCAATCTTTATAAATTGGGGTCCAGTCAGTCTATGTGTGTCCAAGATACGTGCCAACTGGGTTGGACGTAGACATTTTTCTATAGAGAGTCAAAGATTCTAGTTTAGAACATGTTAATTTTGAATATATATAGAGACCAAATTTGTTTAGGGATTTTATTTTTTAAACAAATTAGCTCCCACTATTTTTTCTCAGATCCCTACACTATTCTCTGATAGAGATGCCGAAAAATTCTCCATTGGATTAATGATTTCTAGTGGGTGGTGCGATCTCACCAACTTACTCATCACTTTCACCTAACAGGTTATTTGGTGAGGTTAGCCAATGAGTGAACAAACTTTGTTTCAATGATTCTCTTAATCATGGTGCATCCGAACATGGTCTTAATTCAATGAATACTCACCGTATCCAAAATATTGATCCAAGCTCCTTAGTTAAGTCAGACCCACCATTTGGATAGACTGGGTTCCTATTGAGTCTCTCACCGTATCCGAAATATTTGAGCCCAACTCATCCTCCAGCCCATAGCATCCATGCCTAATAGACATGGTTGCATCTTCCCGGTGCAAAACTGAGCCACTGTATCAGCTGGAGAAACAATCAACCCCGGGAAGGCCCGCACCATCTACAATGGTGAAGACTCATGCTCTAATCTTTTCTGTAGGGAGGATATGATTCAGCGTCTTCATTAAACTAGACTTGGCTTAGTCATACAATTAATGACTAACCCTAGTGGCATGGTTAGCTCGGATATTATTGACCACCTCAGTATCAGAACGATGATCATAGATATGGCCAGGTAAGTGAGACCGGTGAAGGAATATGCCATTAACTCGTTACAAGAACGCTTCAGGTTCGAGTAGCTTTCCAATTAAAAAACTAGTCGGTCGTCTATGCCAAACTTATAAAAATGAGCCAGAACCAATTGGGATAGCTCACAATCCAGACTCTAACCTCTGAGCCTAATTAGGTCTTACTTTATCATGACTCGATCTTGATCTAGACTTATCTTATTAGGCTGGTCTATAATTCTAACCAAACTCTTGACAAACCGCTATTTAGACCTAATCTGAACCCAGTATTATGAATATGTCTTAGATCTTGAAATTCTCATTTTAGAACTAATTAATATTTTATAAACTTAATTCTTAATTAAGTTAGGGCATAAATAAAATATGCCAATAAATCCTAGGGGGTTTTTTTCAGGATCTAGGGTTTGCCAGAAAAGTAAGTTTGGGTTTCTTAAGACGAAACATTGCAGCACCCCTACACAATTATAAGAATACCCCATCGAATGGAAAGAGGGGCCTTTTAAACCCTTCTTCATTCTTATGACCGGACGGCCAAGAGGAACGCCCTTAATCAGAAAATCTTACTAAAATACAAAAACTAAGATCTATACATAATATCTCATATACAAAGTAGATCTAATCATGGTAATATTTTTGCATACCTCTCATGTATCATAATCATGCGTTTTTCAGATCTTAAATTATCTCATAATAATCTAAAAAAATTAGATTAATTGATTCTAATCAAAATAAATTCTAATTTCTAGGGACAATTATGTAACCATCGTCTAGACATGCATCAATCATATCTCATATTTATATTTCAAAAAATTATTATTTTCTATTTTCAAATGTATTACAACACTTAGAATATCAAAAAAAAGTAATATAAAAAGATCTAAAACATAATTTAATCAGATTAAATCAAAAATATGCCAAGAATATTTTCTATAGAACTATTCTATTCTAGAATAGTATGTATATTTCTAATCTAGATCCAAATTATTTAATTTAATTTTTTTAATTTCAGATCTGCTCACATCTCATACATAAATCAATTATTTTTTAATTAAAATAAATTTAAAATTAGATCTAAACAATTTAGAAACCATGGTCTCTGATACCAGTTGAGTTAATATCTACGGTCCAGTTCGTTCAGATCTTGATCATTATCAGAGATAATTTCAAAATTTTTCTCTTAATCCCAATCAGATTCTTGATATGTTTCAAATCTAATTCTTATTATTTTAATAAAAAATAAAATTAAAGATAATGAAATCAAATTTAATTTACCTGATCTGGGTAATCCTATTACCCTATTGATTGATCTGTTTTGTAGCCAGAAGGGTTCTAGATCTTAGCACGCAAGCGCCTGGCCTCTACCAGTATCCACTGGGTTGGATCTGGAGATTCTTCTTTTCTTCTTCTATCATGCCTTCCAATGAATTAGATCTAGATCTGATCTGGAGGATCTTCAAAACTCTTTTTTGAGATGAGGCCAGTGTCCTTTATGCAAGCAGCGCAACCTTCTTACTTTGATCGCCTTTCTTGATCTGAATTGCACCAACCAAAGGTCAAAACTCCTTTTTGACGTGGAGAGCAAGGGGAGAAGGTCGGTTTGGCATGAGAGGGAGGGGAGATGCAGTCTTTGGGGCATGGAGAAACTATTGATTCTCTCAGATCTCTTCAATCTGAGTTGGGATGGCTTATTTATTAGGGACTAGTGTGATCCAACACCTCTTCTTCGCAACCCAATCACAACCCTTTGTGAAATCAGATCTAAATTTGATTGGGATAGAGTCCCCTGATTCCTTCTTAGGGGTGCTAAGACCGTCAAACGTTGGGCTTAGGAAGAACTCTAATTGGAATCCAAAAAAGGAGTTGGAGTCCTTGTCCAACAAGCTCACTCCTAGGCGCCCCACTTGGCACACGGCCTAGAGGTGGCGTGCGCCCTTCTCCTTGCTAGGTTCTAGTAGGAGGACAGGCCCCCACAAGCTCTCCAATAGGTGCAATTGACATTGTGGTCAAAAGTCAAAGTGCCAAGTCAACTTTGACCAGTCAATACTTGACAAAGTCAGAACAAGAAAAAGGCAGGTGACCAAAAAGGCATTGTCTTACAAATAGACAACCTTTTCTGACTTGGACAACTGCCTGTCAGACCATTGGAAGGCCTCTTTTGAGCATAAACTCCTTTGGCTCAGACAAGGACCAACTATTGCAAAAGAAGAACGTTAGGTTCAATTCGTATCATTTTCCTTGAACCTAATTGAAATCTCATTCAATCAATTGAACTAGATCGTTCAATCTCCATCTATTTCAAACCCTTGTTTGTGTGAACCCAGTTTAGGTTCAGTTCTGTAGGTAATAGGATTATGTCAATAGATCTCTATATCGACATCATCGAAACTTCCTTTCGATGGATCAGAACTCTTCTAATTCGAACAGTTAGAATGATCTGATCATTAAAATCATTCTAATTATTTGCTCAAAATCCACCAGTGCACCTAGCAGTATATGGGCAACCCATCTATGTATACTATATTGCAGCTACCTGTGGTGATTCAGTTCTTCTATCTTGGCCTTCCGATCAGATTAACTCGTCAAACCCTAGTCTCTGTATATGATGTAATCATTTGATTCGAAGTCCCTATGTGAAAATCTAAATAGAAAACTCTTTCTATTATTTCACTTGCCATGGCCCATTGGGCTTCTGGACTTGTTCTCATGTTATTCCTAATGGTAGATAGATTCCATCTTGAGCCATCCAGTTCCTACAATGAACATGTCAAGCACATACACTCAGGTTCTGATAGTGAGCCTTAAGTGATGGTGTAGTCCAAACTATAACACCCTCAATGTAAAAAAAAACACCAAAAAAAAAAAAAAAAAAAAAAAAAAAAAAAAAAAAAAAAAAAAAAAAAAAAAAAAAAAAAAAAAATATATATATATCGAGTGAACTGCCGATGCCACCTCAGGTCAAAGAACCAGACACACTACCTGCAAGCATCGAGTCAGTCATTGACGAGAAGGTAGACTCCCTAATGACTACTCGAGGTGGTCACGCTCAGTGCCCTCGTTCTCTAACGGGTACCTATTACTCTCGCTCTGGGTCTCCACACCGTAGACTCAAGACTCATCTACTAAAGAAAGCGATTGTACTAATCTCCGAATCAATCACCATTCCTCGTGATGATTCATCCTTTGGTCAGATTTTAGAGTAACAATGATTATATGTCAAATTTTCACTCTTGAAATATGAATTTATCATTACCATTTAACTCAAGGATGTATCACAGACATAAATACACCATATGTTTGATTAGAAATTCCATTTATTAGCTTTTAAGTCAAAATAATAAAATTTTGCCCCTAGAAGTGTATTACAAGTGTCAAGCCATTCTGCTTCTAGGGCACATATATCTACAGGACTTCATGGTGCTGGGAAAGCTTCATTCGAGGTGCCATTTGTTGAGCAGCAGTAGAGAATTTTGATAGTGGTGAAGAGAAAGAAGAATCATGGAGTGAAAGGGTTTGTTGGAGAGAGTTATCTAAGAGGAACTAGGGTTCGGTGAAGATGGGCCTGCGTAGGTTAGGAGACAGAGGAAAAAAGGTGGGAATAGGAGAGGATAAGGGCAATAGAGAATAGTCGGAGAGAGAATGTTTCGAAAAGAGGTTAGTTGCGGTTGGAAGGAGGGTTACGGAGAGATTTTAGGAGTTCGACGGTGGATATATATAATTAAAGTGCATGCTGCGAGAAATGGAAGAATGAATAGGAGTCCCATTTCTTAAAGCTCAAAAGAAGGAAATTGAGAAAAGGTTCAAAAATATCCTTTGGGTGCATCCCTTAGGACATTCCCTTTTGTGCATGGGGTGACCTTAAGGGGCACCCCATCTAGATCAAAAATTTAATTTAGCCTTCTTTTGGAATAAAATAAGGATCAAGAGTAGAATCAAAAAATTGATAAGCAAGAAGAGTGAATTTTTTAAAAAAGGTTCATTTCATAGGATGATTTGATAAGCACCACTTGAAAATCTTTAAGGATAGAAGGAGCCCAAGATTAACCTAACTCCTTCTAATTTCACAAAATTTGTCTTCTTCAAAGGTTTTGTAAAGATGTCCACCAATTATTTTTCAGAGCCAAACAAAGTCAATTCAATACATCATTATTTTGTACATGCTCTCTATAAAATGATGTCTAATTTCTATGTATTTGATCTAGAATGTTGGGATTGATTTTTAGTTAGTTGATGCACTAGTTTATTCATATCTTCATGGGAATGTTATAATTTTTACTCTTAAAAAATCTTTGAGTTTATTGCTTATCCACAATATTTTTGAGCACAATAAACTCTCGGTATGAATGTATTCAACTCGACCGTAGACATGCCAGCCGATTTTGTTTCTTACTAAACCAAGAGATTAAGTTATACATCGAGGAAATTAGCATATTCACTAGTACTTTTTCTATCTAATTTACATCCTGCAAAGTCTACATCTGAATATCCTATCAAATTTATGGATGATTGTTTGGAAAACCATTAGCCTAAGATTTGAGTTCATTTAAATATTTCAAAATCCTTTTAACAGCATTTAAGTAAGATTCTTTAGGATTGGATTGAAATCTTACACACATACAAATACTAAACGTAATATTAGTCCTACTAGCAGTAAAATATAATAAGGATCCTATCATGCCTCTGTAAAGCTTTAAATCAATACTCTTACCATTTTCATCCTTGTCAAGCTTACATGAAGGACTCATTAGATATGCCAATGCATTTAGAGATTCCATTCCAAATATTTTGTAGTAGTTCCTTTGTGTACTTGCTTTGGCTTATGAAGATCCTATCTTTAGACTGCTTAATTTAGAGTCCGAGGAAGAAAGTAAGTTCTCTCATCATGCTTATTTTGAACTCTCTCTGCATGAGCTTGACAAAATCTTGGCATAAAGTTTCATTAGTGGATCCAAAGATGATATCATCAATATATATTTATATTACAAGAATGTCATCAATCTTTTTTTTTTATAAAAAGAGTTGTATCTACTTTTTCTCTAGTAAAACTATTTTCTAGCAAGAATTTGCTTAATCTGTCGTACCAAGCTCTAAGAGCTTGTTTTAAACTATATAATGCTTTATTTAATTTGGAAAACATTAATTTTGGAAATGTATTGATTTCAAAACTAGGAGACCGCTCTTAACATTATTATACTTCTTCAATAAAGGAATCTATTTAGAAAAGATTTTTTTACATCCATTTAAAATAATTTAAAATTCATAAAATATGCATAAGCAAGTAAAAGTCTAATAGCTTCTAGTCTAGCAATGGATGCAAAAGTCTCATCAAAATCAATTCTTTCTTGTTGGTTATGAAGGAAAATCCTGATTTCCCAGACCAGGTTCATTCAGATCTGATCAGATCAAGAAATATATTTTTAAATTTTTTTTTTTTGATTAGATCAGATCTGAGATGTTTTAGATTTGATTCTATTATTTTAATAATTAAAAAAATTAGATAAATTAAATTAAATTAAATTTATCTTGAAGTGGGTAATCCTATTATCCGATGATGATCCTATGAGCAGTGAAAGATTCTGGATCTAGGCATGCAAGTGCCTAGCCTCTAATGGTATCCACTCAAGCTGGATCTAGAGATCCTCTTCTTCTCCATCACATCACCAAAAATCAGATCTGGATCTGATCTGGAGGATCTTCAAAACTTTCTTTTGAAGATCAGCAAGTCGTCCTTTTGTAGAATGCAGCCTTCAAGCTTTCAGTGCCTTCTCTCATCTAGATTGCACCAACCAAGAATCCAAACCTCTTGGATGTGGAGAGGAGAGTGAGAAGGTCTTTGCATAGAGGAGGAGAGGAGAAGCAGCTTGGGGCATGGAGAATTGTGATTGCTCTTTGAGTTGGGCGTAGGGTCTTATTTATAGACTAAGCTGATCCCACTCCTCTTCTTCCCACCAATTCATAACCGTTTGGTGAAATCAGATCTAAATTTTATTGGGGAATAGACTCCTGGATTCCTCCTTTAGATGGCGCCTAAGATCAATCAAAGTTGGGTTCTTAGGAGAACTCTAATAGGAATCCAAAAAGGAGATGGAGTTTCGGCTTCAACAGGACTCCTGGGCGCCTCCAGCTTGGCACACGCAAGGTGGGTGCACCCTCCTCCTTGCCAGGTTCTGGCAGGAGGACAAGCCCCCACCAGCCCTCCAATAGGTGCATGACACATGGACACCACCCAAGTCAAAGTATCAGATGGTCAATATTTGACTAGTCAAAGGTCAACTTTTTGACCAAAGCTCAAAGGGACGAGAAATGGGTAGGTGACCAAAAATGGGCAGGTAATGTCTTACAAAATAGACAACCTTTTCTGACTTGCGACAAGCTTTCAGTCAGGACAAATTGAAGGCCTTTAAATGAGCACAAACTCTTTTGGCTCATGTCAGACAATGATTTATAATAGTAAAAGAAGACATTAGGTTCATCGAGTGCTTAGCACGATTTCTTTGAACCTAATTGGAATTCATTTAGGATCAATAGAAAATTGAACTGGGATTAGATTTCAATTGATAATCACCAGAGCAAACCCTTGTTTGTGTGACCAGTTAGGTTCAGTTCGTATGGTAATGGGATATGTTCATTGATCTCTATCATCACATCATCAAAAATCCTTTCAATAGATCAAAACTCTTCTTAATTCGAACAGCTGAATGATCGATCATCTAAATCATTCTAATTTGCTCCCAAATCCACCAGTGACACCTGCAGTATATGGTTGGAACCCATCAGAGTTAATGGCAAATCCTCTGGTGCAGCCTGCCTGTGTTGATTAAGTTCTTCTATCTTGAGCCCCGATCAGAGATTTAGGGTCAAGGTGAACTCGTCAAACCCCTAGTTTCTCTGTCATATGATGTAACCATTCATTTCAGGTTCCGATGGAAAGCTAAATAGAAACTCTTTCTATTATTTCACTCTGCAGGCCATGCTTCAGGACTTGAATTATAATGAATCTCATAGAGGCACATGCATCCCTTCTACCCCCGAGGTAGATAGATTCCATCTTGATTGCTATCCAGTTCCTACAATGAACATGCTATTTGCCAACATACACCTCAGGATTCTATATAGCTAGGAGGACCGAGTAATGGTGTAGGTCCAAACTAAAACACCCTCAAGGTAAACTTTAACCGATGCATCTCAGGTCAAAGAACCAGACACCACTATTGCCAGCATCGAGTCTAGTCATTGATGAGAAGGTAGACTCCTTAATGACTTACTCGAGGTGGTCACGCTCAGTGCCTTCGTTCTCTAACGAAGTACCTATACTTCGCTTCGGGTTATTTCTCACACTGTAGACTCAAGAGCTTTATTCTACTAAGGAGAATCAATTGATACACCAATCTTTCGGATCAATCACTATCCTCGTGATGATTCTATGGTGGAAGCATTTTATGAGTTAATATGATTATTTCATGTCTTAAATTTTCAACTCTTGAAAATATGAATTATTCCATTACCATTAACTACACATAGGATGTATCACAGACACTAAATACAACATATGTGATAGAAAATAATCCCTTTTATTGGATATTTAGTCAAAATTAAATTTTGCCCCTAGAAGTGTATTACAAAGTGTCAACCAATTTCTGGTTTCATAGGGCACCATATAATCTACAACAAGTCTTCCACTTAATCCTAAGCCAATTGGCTCAAGTTCTAAGTCCATCTCTCAAGGTAGGCTTCGATCTTCTGCTGGCCCAATGGCTTTTGTAAGCGATTCGCCACATTGTCTGTGGAGTTGACTCTCTTGACCTCGACATAACCCTTCTCGAGGTAATCGTGGATGAGGTGGTATCGCCGCTCAATGTGCTTGGATTTCTGGTGAGACCTTGGCTCCTTAGCAAGGGCTATGGCGCCATTATTATCGCCGTACAGAGGAATGGCATCTGATGGCATTACTCCAATTTTTGCAGCAAACTTTTTGTACCAGAATGCTTCCTTCCCAGCCTCTGATGCAGCGATATATTCTGCTTCCATAGTGAAATCTGCTATCACCATTTGCTTGAAACTCTTTCAGCTGATAGCACCACCATTGCACACAAACTGACTCCCAGATGTCGACTTTCGATCATCTATATCAGACATAAAATCTGAGTCTGCGTATCCCTAGACCTGGAGTTCTTCGTTACCAAAGACCAACATCATATCCTTAGTTCTTCTTAAGTACTTAAGGATACATTTCACAGAAGTCCAGTGTTCTTCACCTGGATTTGACTGATATCTGCTTGTGACACTCACAGCATGGCCTATATCAGGTCGCGTACATAACATGGCATACATGAGGCTCCCTATTGTAGAAGCATAAGGGATCATGCTCATGCGTTCTATTTCCTCAGGTGTGCTAGGGCACATCTTCTTAGAAAGATGAATACCATATCTAAAGGGTATTAATGCCCCTTAGAGTTTTCCATACTACACCCTTTATTACTTCCTCTATGTAACATCTTCTGTGAAAGTCCTAGATCTATTCGTCTTATCCCATGGACCTTAATTCTAGAATAAAGGATGCTTTCACCTAGGTCTTTCATGGAGAATTCTTAGACAAACCTAATTTGACTGTTGTCATCATGGAATATCATTCCAATAAGAGGGATATCATCCACGTACAAACGAGGAGACAACAGCGCTCTCACTGATCTTTTTTGAAGACATATGGTTCTCTTTGTTTTTGATATAAAACCAACATTTTTGATCACATCTAAATGAGTGTTCCAGCTCCGAGATGCTTGCTTAAGTCCATATATTGACCTTGCAGCTTGCAAACCTTGTGATCAGTATCACTGGATGTGAAACCTAGCGACTGTTCCATATAGATATCTTCTCAAGATATCCATTCAAGAATGCCGTTTTCATGTCCATTTGCCATATTTCATATATCAAAATAGGCTACAACGGCAAGCAATGTGCGGATGGATTGAGCATAGCCACTGGGGAAAAGGTATCTGAAGTCAATGCCTTTGCGTTGACTATAACCTTTTGCACAGTTCTAGCCTTAAATGTCTCCATATTCCCATATGCATCATCTTTCTCTTGAAGATCCATTTACACCCAATAGGTACTATACCTTCTGGTGGACTAACCAAGGTCCAAAACTTGGTTTGAGTGCATCGAGTCAATTTCTGACTGCATTGCCTCTAGCCATTTCTCAGAGTCGATATCTGATATCGCCTCTATTATAGGTTTGAGATTCATCACATGAGCACCATTACCTACAGGAACATTTCCTCTACTTTCTTTTGAATAATACCTAAGTATCTTTCAGGGGGATGGGAAACTCTTTTCGATTACGAGGTGGAGGAGGTAGTGTTCTTATGGTCAACCTAATTTGGTTCCAATGTTCCTTTAGCTCTTTGTACTTGTGAGACTTTCTCATCAAGCTTAATCTGCTTTCCAATGCCGCTATCTTGAATAAACTATTTTTTAAGAAAGATGGCATGTCGACTCACAATCACATTATGGTCTTCTAGAATGTAGAAATAGTATCCTAATGACTCTTTAGGATATCCTATGAATCGAGCTCTAAAAGGCCTAAACTCTAACTTGTCCGCTTGTTGTCTTTTGACATGAGCCAACAACCCAAATTCTGAGATGACTAGACTTGTTTCTTACATGCCATATCTCATACGTGTGGTAGGAACGGTCTTAGAGGGAACCCTATTCAGTAGATAAATAGAAGTTAACAATGAATGTCCTCAAAGAAAATCAGAAAGATCTGTGAAGCTCATCATGGATCCGACCATATCCAATAGAGTCCGATTTCTCCGTTCTGAAACCCCGTTGAGTTGAGGTGTTCCTGGTGGAGTCCATTAAGAGACTATGCCATTATCCTTGAGATAGTCTAGAAATTCTCGGCTAAGGTATTCACCTCGTCGATCTGATCGAAGAATCTTAATGGGTTTTCCAATTTATTTTCTACTTCATGTCTGAATTCTTTGAACTTCTCAAAAGCTTCAGACTTATGTCTCATAAGATACACATACCCATACCTAGACAGATCATCGATAAGGATAATAGAGTAGACAAAATTGCCTCTAGCCAGCACATCAAATGGACCGCACACATCAGTATGTACCAGGGCAAGGAGATCTGTGGCCCTTTCCCCATGTCCTACAAAAGAGAGTTTGGTCATTTTGCCTTGAAGATAAGATTCGCTAGTTGGATATGACTCGAAAGTCAATGGACTCAATAGCCCATTTTTCTCCAATTTGTTGATCCTATCTTCTGCTATATGACCTAATCTCAGGTGCCATAGATATCTATCATTTGGACTATCCCTAGGTCGTTTGGCATTTACGTTTTGCTCGATAGTTAGAACAGGTACATCAATATGTAGCTGATAAAGACTATTAATAAGAAAATCATTTATAATTTTATTTCTTTCATAAAGAATGTTACAATGGTCCTTAAAGAAGGTAATCACATAGCCTTCTTGTGCTAAGCATGAAACAGAAATCAAATTCCTGCTAGTTGCAGGCACATAATAACACTCTTTCAAAACTAAGTCTAAACCAGATGGTAATCGAAGAGGGTATGTTTTCATCACCACTGCAGCAACTCTTGCTCCATTACCGATGCGTAGGATCATGTCTCCATCCCTCAGTCTCCTGCTATCCTCAAAACCCTGCATGGAAGTGCATAGATGAGCACTAGAACCAGAGTCAAGCACCCAACTAGATGTAGAAGAAACCATAAGGTTAGACTCAATAACAAGCATACCTCTAGAAGGACTCCTTCTTATTCTTCAGGGTGGCCAGGTAAATAGGGTAGTTTCACTTCCAATGGCTATCGCTGTTGCAATGGAAATACTTTTCTTTGACATCGGCCTTTTTCTTCGGCTCTACCTTCTTCTTCTTTGCTCCTTCCACCTTCTGCCTTTTTGCAGACTTCTTTTTCTTTCCATAAAATTTTCTTTTGGAAGAAGTCCATTAGATAGCAAGAATTGAGACTTTAGAATCTTTCATAGAAAGCTCACCAGTAACCAGCATGTTCATTAATTTGGCCAAAGAATTTTGAAGTTTATGCATGTGGTAATTCATGATAAATTGCCCATATGCATCAGTCAAGGATTGCAGAATAATATCATTCTGCAGATCCAAGTCTAACTTCACACTGAGCTTCTCCAGCTCTTCCATGTTCTTGATCATCATTAGATAGTGATCTTGGACTGACTGCCCATCACGCATCTTAGCCTTAAAAAGTCATTTCATGACTTGATACCTAGCTGCGCGACTCTGTTCACCAAACATCTCCTGCAAGTGAGCCAACATTTGGCAAGCAGTTCGATATCTTCATGTTGGTGCTAGAGCTCATCAGACATCGAGCCCAACATGTAATATCTGGCCTTATTATCTTCGTCTATTCATTTTTTAGAGATGCTCTCTGTTCAATGGACGGACGGGCTGATAAGGTGGGAGGGTCCTGATCCAATACATGGGTTAACTTCTTAGAACCCAAAATAATTTTGTAGTTCCTGAGCCAATCTTTATAATTGGGTCCAGTCAGTCTGTGTGTGTCCAGGATACGTGCCAATGGATTGGACGCAGACATTTTTCCATAGAGAGTCAAAGATTCTAGTTACATACTGTAATTATGACTTGACCAATTTGTTTAGGGATTTTATTTTTAAACAAATTAGCTTTCACTATTTTCTCGAATCCCTACACTCTCTCTGTAGAGATGCAAAAATCTCCATGATTAATGATTTCCAATGGATGGTGCGGTCTCACCAACTGACTCATCACCTCACCTAACAGTTATTGATGATGGATTAGCCAATGAGTGAACAACTCTTATTCAATGATTCTCTAATCATGGTGCACCTAAACTTGGTCTCTAATTCATGAATCTCACAGTATCTGAAATATTGATCCACTCCTTAGTTAAGTCAGACCCATCATTTGCACAGGTTGGATTCCTAATTAAGTCTCTCACCATATTCAGAATATTGAGCCTAACTCATCCTCCAGACCATAGCATCCAATGTCTAATAGACATGGTTGCATCTTTTCGGTGCAACTAAGGCACTGTATCCAGTTGAGAACAATCAACCCTGGGAAGGGCCTGCATATCTACAATGGTGGAAGACCTCAGACTTAATCTTTTCTTAGGGAGAATTGATTCAGGTCTCATTAAACTAGACTTGTCATGGTCATAACAATTATGACTAACCTAGTGGCATGGGTTAGCTCGGATTATTGACCAACTCATATTAGAACTGTGTCAATAGATATGACCAGGTAAGTGAGATCGATGGAAGGAATATGCCATTAACTCATATAAGAATGCATTCAGGTCGAGTAGCTTCCAATTAAAAACCAGTCGGTCGTACGTGCCAAACTTATCTTAGACACCAAATTATTAAGTCAGAACTAATTGGGTTAGCCTACAATCCAGACTCTAACCTCTGAGCCTAATTAGGACTTGCTTGATCGTGACTCGATCTTGACCCAGACTTAATCCTATTAGGCTGATCAATTTAAGCATTGTTGATCCCATCTAACCAACTCTTGATTTGGTTTGATCAACTGCCTAGACCTAATTGAGCTACCCAAGTCCGAACCTAGTATTATGAATATATTTTAGATCTAAAATTCTCAATTTTAGACCTAATTAATATTCCATAATCTTAATTTTTAATTAAGTAGGATTCATAAACAAAATATGCACAATAAATCCTAGGGTTTCAGGATCTAGGATTTTGTAGAAAGTAAGTTTTGGATTTCTGATTAAGGACGAACATGCAGCACCCCTACACGTCATAAGAACGCTCCATCGGATGGGAGGAGAGGGTCTTTAAATCCTTCTTCATTCTTATGACCAAACGGCCAAGAGGAACGCCTTAATCAGGAACATGCAATACTACAAAATAGTTTTAGATCTATATCAGATCATATATCTCATATACAAATTAGATCTAATCGTGGTATATTTTGCATACATCTCATGTATCGAATCATGCATATTTTTAGATCTAAATTATCTCATAATAATCTAAAAAATTAGATTAAATTGATCTAATCAAAATTAAATTCTAATTCTAGACAATTATGTAGAACTTTCTTACAACTAGTCTAGACAATGCGCAATCATATTCATATGATGTTAAAATTAAATAATTTTTATTTGTTATTTTTTAGATGTTATTATAATAATTATAATACCAAAAAATAGTAAATAAATAGATCTAAAATATGATTTAATCAAATTAAATTGAAAACATACAAGATTATTCTATAGAATTATTCTATTTTAGAACGAGTCATGCATATTTTCTAATCTTAGATCCAAATCATTTAATTTTAATTTTTTCTGATTTCAGATCTGATCACATCTCATCTGATATCTAAAATCACTTATTTTCTATTTAGAATAAATTTAAAATCAGATCTAAACACTTTTAGAACCTTGGCTCTGATACCAGTTGAAGGAAAATCCTAATTTTTTGGACCAAGTTCGTTCAGATCTGATCAGATCAAGAGATATATTTCAAAATTTTTTCTCTTTCATCTAGATTAGATCTAATATATTTCAAATCTAATTCTTATTATTTTAATAATTAAAATAAAATTAGATAAATTAAATCAAATTTAATTTACCTTGAAATGGGTAATCCTATTACTCGATGATGATCTTGTGTGCAGCGGAAGGTTCTGGATCTAGCCACGCAAGTGTCTAGCCTCTACTAGTATTCACTTGGGTTAGATCTAAAGATCCTCTTCTTCTCTATCACATTTCCAAAAATTAGATCTAGATCTGATCTAGAGAATCTTCAAAACTCCTTTTGAAGATCAGCAGTCGTCCTTTGCAGCAGCGCAGCCTTCTAGCTTTCAGTCATCTTTCTCTCATCTAGATTGCACCAACCAAGAATTCAAACCTCTTTGGACGTGGAGAGGAGAGGAAGAAGGTGCTTTGGCATTGAGGAGGAGAGGAGAAGCAGCCTTGGGGCATGGAGAATTGTGATGCTCTTTGAGTTGGGCATAGGGTCTTATTTATAGACTAAGCGTGATCCAACTCCTCTTCTTCCCAACCAATCACAATCCTTTATGAAATTAGATCTAAATCTGATTATGGGGAATAGAGTTCCCTGGATTCCTCCATAGATTGTGCCTAAGACCAGTCAAAGTTGGTTCTTAGGAGAACTCTAATTGGAATCCAAAAAGGAGATGGAGTCCCTGTCCAATAGGGACTCCTGGGCGCCTCCAACTTGGGCACACGCCAAGGGTGGCGTGCACGCTCCTCCTTGCTAGGTTCTGATAGGAGGACAAGCCCCCACCAGCCCTCCAATAGGTGCATGACACGTGGACAAAAGTCAAAGTATCAATGGTCAACATTTGACCAGTCATAGGTCAACTTTTGACCAAAGTCAAAGGACGAAAAATGGCAGGTGACCAAACATGGTAGGTAATGTCTTACAAAATAAGACAACCTTTTCTGACTTGGACAAGCTTCAGTTAGACAAAGTAAAGACCTCTAAATGAGCACAAACTCCTTTGGCTCAGTCAGGACAATAATTTATGATAGTAAAAAAAGAACGTTAGGTTCAATCGAGTGCTAGCACGATTTTCTTGAACCTAATTGAATCTCATTCAGATCAATTGAACTGGATTAGTTCAATTGATGATCACCAGATTTAAACCCTTGTTTGTATGACCCGGTTAGGTTCAGTTCTTTATGATAATGGGATATATCATGATCTCTATCATTGACATCATCGAAACTCCTTTCAATGGATCAAAACTCTTTTGATTCGAACAGCTAGAATGATCGATCATCTAAATCATTCTAATTGCTCCCAAAATCCACCAGTGACACCTAGCAGTATATGGTGGCAACCCATCAGAGCTAAATACGAACCTCTTGGTGCAGCTACCTATGTGATTAAGTTCTTCTATCTTGAGCCTCGATCAAACTAGGGTTAAGGTGAACTCGTCAAACCCTAGTCTCTGTCATATGATGTAACCATTCGATTCAGGTCTGATGTGAAAAGCTAAATAGAAAATCTTTCTATTATTTCACTCCGCCATGGCCATGGGCTTCAGGACTTGATTCTCATGATCATCATAGGGCTGCTCCTCTACTACCGAGGTAGATAGATTCCATCTTGATGCTATCCAGTTCCTACAATGAACATGCTATAGCCAACATACACCTCAGGATTCCATATAGCTAGGAGACCAAGTAATGGTGTAGTCAAACTATAACACCCTCAAGGTAAACTGCCAATGCATCTCAGGTCAAAGAACCAAACACACTATTGCAGCATCGAGTCAGTCATTGATGAGAAGGTAGACTTCCTAATGACTACTCGAGGTGGTCACGCTCAGTGCCCTCATTCTCTAACGAGTATCTGTACTCTCGCTTCGGTGTCTCCACACTATAGACTCAAGACTCATCTACTAAAGAGAATCAATTGTACACCAATCTTTCGGATCAATCACTATCCTTGTGATGATTCTATGGTTGGAAGCATTTTATGAGTTAATAATGATTATTCATGTCTTAAATTTTCAAATCTTGAAAATATGAATTATCATTACCATTAACTCAAAGGATGTATCACAGACACTAAATACACATATGTGATAGAAATAACCCATTTTATTGATATTAGTCAAAATTATAATTTGGCCCCTAGAAGTGTATTACAAGCGTCGGCCAATTCTGGCTTCTAGGGCACATATATCTAACAGGTTATACCTTTAGCTACTAATCTTGCTTTGTTTCTTATGACATTTCCATTTTTATCTAATTTATTTCTAAACATCCATTTTGTTTCAATTATAGGATGATCTTTTGGTCTTTTAACTAGGGTCCATACATTATTCCTTTTAAATTGTTTAAATTCTTTTTGCATTGCATTTATCCAATTATGATCTTTTTTTGGCTTCATCAATAGTTTTTGGTTCAAAATGAAAGACAAAAGCAAAATAATTATTCATATCTCTTAATGAGGATCGAGTTCTTACCCTCATGTATAGGATCATCAATGATAAGTTCTTTGGGATGATTGTGAACATACCTCCATTCTTTAGAAAGGTCATTTGAACTTTTGGATTGTTCTTGTTGATCTTGTTGTTCTTCATCTTCATCCTTCTTTTTATCTTTAAGTATCTTATCATTTTAGATTGATGACTCCTTTATAGTGAGTTCATTCATATTTTCAATAATTTGACCTACATCATCAATACCCTCTCTCTTTCTTTTTGGAAGATCATTAGCTTCATAAAACACAACATGTATTGATTCTTCTACAACTAAGGTTCTTTTATTGAAGACTCTAAAAGCTTTACTAGAGATAGAATAACCAAAAAAAATTGCTTCATCTGATTTAGCATCAAACTTACCTAACTTATCTTTATCATTATTTAAAACAAAACATCGACAACCCAGGACATGAAAATAAACAATATTGTGTTTTCTTTCTTTCCAAAGTTCATAAGGCATTTTCTTTAAAAGAGGTCTAATTAGAGCATGATTTAAAATGTAACATGCCATGTTTATTACCTCCATCCAAAAGTACTTTGGAAGATGGCTTTCACATAGCATGGTATGAGCCATTTCTTTAACAGTTTTATTCTTTCTCTCTACTATCTCATTTTGTTGGGATATCCTAGGTATAGAAAATTTATGATCAATGCCCTTTTCATCACAAAACTTTTCAAAATCATGATTTTCAAACTCGGTGCCATGATCACTATGAATTTTAAGAATTTTAAGACCTTTTTCATTTGAAACTTTTCAATAAAACTTGGTAAAAGCTAAAAAAGATTCATCCTTAAATGCCACAAATAAAATCCATGTAAATCAAAAGAAATCATCAATAATCATAAATCCATATCTTTTTTCATCTAAGCTTGTAGTTCTAGTAGATCCAAATAAATCTATATGCAATAATTTCAATGGCCTAGAAGTTGAAATAATATTTTTACTTTTAAATGAAACTCTAGTTTATTTTTCTAATTGACATGCATCACATATTTTATCTTTTTCAAAATTTAGTTTAGGTAACCCAACAACTAAATCCTTTTTGATGAGTTTAAAAAGAGAGTGCATACTTATGTATGCGAGTCTATGGTGCCATAGCCAACTAGTTTCACTAATCTTTGCATTTATTGCTACTAAACATTGCATGTTTTGCGAAGATAAATCATTCAAGTCTACCATATAAATATTTCCATGCCTATATACAATGAATCTCATATTTTCATTAGTGGAACTAGTTACAGTGCACAAAGTAGATTCAAAAGTAACTTTAAAATCCTTATTACATAATTGACTAATACTTAAAAGATTATGCTTGAGACAATCTACTAGCAAAATATTTTTAATAAAAGTGGAGAAAGTGATACCAATGTTATCTACTCCAATGATCTTTTCTTTGCCATTATCTCCAAAGGTGACCCCCTCCATCTTTTGCTTCAAGAGTGATGAATTGAGATTCATCATCGGTCATATGTCTTGAACATTCACTATCAAGATACCAACTCCTTTTGATCCTCGGGATGCAAGACATACCTACAAGAAAATTAGGTTTTAACTTTAGGTACCCAAGCTTTCTTGGATCCTTTTTGGTTAGTCATAATGGTTCCTTTAGGAACCCACATCATTTTTATATGAGAGCTATCAAATTTGTTAGAATAGCATGCAAAGGATTTATGGTCTAATTTACTACAGCTGAGACATGAAACAGTATTTTGAGGAAAGTTCATAAATATGTTCTTCAAAAAATTTTATTTCTTAAGTGGGTTATAATCAAGATCACCTTTGTCATAAATAATCCTCTAATTTTTTAGAATTATATTTAATTTACTTGAACTTAAGATAAATTTGTCTACTATAGGTTTTAGCTTATTTACTTCAGCTTTTAGGTTTTGATTTTCTTGAATTAGAGCTTTGTTTTCAACTGAGATTTCTTCTTTTTATTTGAGTAAACATTGATTTTGCTTTTTCAGCTATTTGTTCTTTAATTCTAACTTCTTTAGATCATCTAATAAATCATTAAAAGCTTCTTGCAATTCATTAATTGTAATGTCATTTGAAGGTTCAGATGTTACCTCATTTTCGTGTGCCATGAGACAAAGATTGACTTCTTTGTAGGTATCATCATCGGAGCTTGAATTATCACTGTCGCTCCAAGTTGCCACCATCACCTTTCTTTTGAACTTCTTTGGGCCCTTCTTAAGTTAAGGACATTCGTACCTAAAGTGCCCCAGCTTCTTGCATTCATAACATATAAGAGGCTGTTCTTTTTCTTTCTTTTTGCTAGGCTCTCCCTTGGTTAATGGCCTTTTTTTCAATCCTTTCCTTCTCTTCTTCATGAACCTCTTGAATTTTTGATTGATGAGTGCAAGCTCTTCATCATCATCTTCATTGTTTGATTGGTCTGAATCTTCCTCTTCTTGAGTAATGGACTTGAGATCAATAGTCTTCTTCTTTTTGATTTGTTCTTCACTGTGTTGCTTCATGGTGAGTTCGTGTGTCATAAGTGATTTGAGAAGCTCCTCCAATAGTAGAGTATTAAGATCCTTAGCCTCTTGAATCGTTGTGACTTTAGCCTCCCAAGTTCTTGGTAGAGATCTAAGTATCTTTCTCATAAGATCACTTTTAGTATAGAACTTACCAAGACTTTTGAGCCCATTAATAATACCAATGAAATGAGTAAACATTTGAATAATAGACTCATTAGGTTTCATTTTGAAGAGTTTATATCTATGGATAAGCATATTGATTTTAGACTCTTTTATCTTATTTGTACCTTCATGAGTTACCTCTAATTTATCCCATATCTCTTTAGCAGAATTACAAATGAAAATCCTATTGAATTCATTTGCATCTAGGGGACAGTATAAAACATTCATGGCTTTTGCATTAAGTTGTGCCATCTTTTTGTCAACCTCATCCCACTTATTTTTAGGTTTGGAAATATTCTTTCCATTAAATTATTTTGTGGGTGAGTGAGGTCCATTCACTATGACACTTCACATGTCATAGTCAAGAGGTTGGACAAAAAAATCTTCATCCGAGCTTTTCAATAGGTATAATTTGATCCATTGAAAAATGAAGGTCGGTTTGTGGATTGCCCCTGGGTAAGTAAAGTGCCAACTTGAGTTGCCATAGATCTTTTGCTCTTGATGGTGAAATCAAGAAAGAGCTAGAGCACCAGGCTCTGATACTACTTGTTGCCAAGCTATGCAACCCAAGAGGGGAGGGGGGGGGGGGGGGTGAATCGGGTTTCTTTTTCAAAATTTAAACTTAAAAATAGAATAACAATATGTGCTTTTGAAGTTTCAAGTAAAGTGAGGTGAGTCGGGTAAGTAAGATGGAAGAGCCTAACTTAATGAAAAAAATTAAGCACAATAGAGCAAGTAAAGAGAAATGAGAGATAACAACACAAGCAAGATAATTTATAGTGGTTCGGTGCCAATCTTATACCTACATCTACTCTCCAAGCTTCTACTTGAAAATTCCAATCCACTAACATATTCAAATGAATACAATATTAAATCCTCCAACCCTAGCTATCCCAAGCTAGAAAACTTATTTCTCAGATACAAGCCAATCCAAAATAATCTAATTCAAGGATCGGATCAACCTTTCCAAGCTTTAAAAATCTCCAAAAGCTTGAGCCCCAAAACAGTAAAATAGAGTAAAGAGAATATACACGTTCAGCACACTTAGCTCCTTAATGAGCATAATAAAGCTTTAAAAAATTTTTACATAAACTAGAGAAAGCTTTTAAGAATCCTCTCAAAGAGATTAATGATTTGAATGCATGTTGGAGAAGTGGTTGAGCTTGAAATCAATACTTCTCTTGCCTAAGGCTAAGTTTTCTTTGAGCTAAATATTCACTTGATTTTCTTCTCTATTTTCTTTCTTTTTGAAAGCCTTTAAATTCTCATTCAATACTGAAAGATGAATAGTAGCCATTGGTAGCTATTGAAGATCATTTAAAAAAATATTAAATACACCGAATAGAGAAGAAAAATAGTCATTACAAAAATTCCATCGTAGGGGGCGCCCCTTAGGTCATCCCTTTCCTCACAGGTGAGAAAAATAGCATTCTATGGTTTTGTGCAGTTTCTTCTATTGGAAATATGTTCCAAAGCTAATCGTCAACCTATTGATGGTTGTGCTACTTGTATATGAATTATTAAATAATAAAAATTATTTTGATATTTTTTCATCATAAATTTTGTTGTCTTCTAATAAACTTCTATGTTGTGATAAAGTCCATAGGACTATCTAGATTTGACAAAGGAGGATTTATCATTTAGTTCTTAAATTATTCATGATCAAAAGATACGTTGTTACTTAGGATGATAATATTTATTGAGTATAGTTCGTTGTGTGCCATATAGGTTGGTTGTCCTTGTAAATAAGAAGTATTGAGACATTGGTATGGCATGCAAGTGAGATGTATGGTACATCTGCATTGAACGTGACCAACTTCGGAGTTTTTCTTCTATCAAGATTAGCCCCGAAGGATATGGGTATAAGTATCCCTTAGACCTGAGACCACCACGGTGACTTGCAAGTAACTCACTATACTTAGGTACCAGACTACCTAAATCTTTAATTTAGTGATGGAAGACTACTGGGTGCAGTCAAGAACCTGACTTATCGGTGTGTGAGTCAAGATGGAATTGACCTCTCCAAGCATTGGAGTAAGTGCATCACTATATTTTAATTTAGCAGATCCTCGATCGGGGTAGTCCATATGATGGATGCTAAATTTTGAAATACACTATGGATGAATTTTAGGATTGATAGTAAATCCTAAATCATCCTTTGAGCATTGAGATCAAGGGGATGAATTATACGGTATCCATATACCATAGGTTCATCGATGTTGTATTGCAATTATTCGATCTATCCAGACATCGGGTATCATTACTAGATGGTCGCATTGATTGGTATAGAAAATTAGTTTTTGTGCTACTGACTTAGGTTTTGAACCTATGGGGTCACACACAATAAGAGTTTCTACATGATCTGATGATTGATATTAAGTCTTGATGATCTAAGACTCGATCGTTAAGAGTCCCATTGGATCAGGACTCTATGACCAAGAGTCCCATTGGACTGGGACTCTAAGTCCTTCGTGTCCGAAACTCTCTGATCGAGAGTCTCGATGACTTGGGACTCTGTGGTCAAGAGACCCACTGGACTAAAACTCTATGATCAAGAGTATTAGTGGACTGAGACTCTGAGTCCTACTCATTCGAGACTCTCTGATCAAGAGTCTTACTAGTCTAGAACTCTATGATTATGAGTTCGATTCTTTTGGGACACTGGGTTCAAGAGTCTCACTGGTTTGGGACTCTTCAAGAGTTTCATATTGATGGGACTCTATTGCTCAGACATCCATCTGATTGAGACTCTATGTTTATTGAAGGATTAATTAGTAATTTAATTATTGATTAGCTTAATTTGATTGAGCGATGGAGATTTGGTTATGTTTGATCAAATTGGATTCGATTGGATTTGACCCGATTAGGTCATGAGATGACCTAATCGCTAAGCGAGATTCGATCCTGATTTGATCAGGACCTGAACCTAATTAATTTTTAATTTGATTAAATTTTTTTTTGATTTGGGTTAAGCCTAATTTGGTTGAGTTTAACCTAATCTAATTGCTTTAAATTAATGGGTTTGGTTGAAACCAATTTGGACCAAGTCAAATAAGATTTGAATTTAAACTCTCCCTAGTGCCCACCATATTTGACTTTTCCACCTTGACCCATGCCCTCCTCTAATTTTTGCATGAGATTTCTCATGCAGAAATGAATGTGCACACTTCCTCTCTTTTGCCTTTGACCTGGTCCAAGGGTTGGACTAGTTCAAACTAAATTAAATTTTGAATTCAACTTGGTTGGTTTGAAATTTGAAAAACCTAATCTCTTCCTTATATATTCTCCAAGCCTACCTATCTTTTGTCGCACATTTTTTTTGGCAATTTCTAATTGAGGGCAAGTAGAAGGAGAGTCCTTCTACTCATCACCCTCTTGGATGAGGCGTTGGAAAAGGATAAGACCCCATTTGAATTCAAATACTAGAAGTTGGTTGAAACTAGTTTAACTAATCTTAACCTATCCATTCCACATAAAATTTATACTTATTTTTCATGCAATAAATTATGAGAATTTTTGTGCATGAAGTATAAGGGGATATCCTTTAGTGGTAAAAATTTGAAAGCAATTAGGCATTTTTTTTGAGTGAAACAAATCTTGGAGTGAAGGTGAGTAGTGTCCTATAGTACTTTATTTTTCCTTCATGCCTCTATCCTGTTCTAAATTTCATATCTAAGGACACTTAATTTTTAGATATGATATAAATAGATTTATAGATTAAAAAGTTAACATTCCATGAAAACTTGTTTCATAGAAAAACTCCACATAGAGAGGGCGTGAGAGGGTTTTTAGTGCATCAGGATTTTTGGGCCGAGTGAAACCCAAGACTTGGGAATCAGGGTTCGGGTGGAGAGATCGAGTGCTGTGAGCATTGGATCGCCATCAAATTTGAAACACCACTTCATCATCTTCCAAATCATATGTTTTGATTTTTTAGAGTATCTAAGAGATCAAAAAGAAGATGATAAATTGGATCGATCATGATAAGCCATTGAAGGCCCCGACGAAGACCTAGCACTCCAGTGGGATTGATCAGGATCAGGAGCTCCATGTAGACTAACCATAGAGACCAGACATATATGAGGCTATGGTGCAATACTAGAGCATTATCTAGTGAATTTAGATTGTAGTGATCAATTATCCATGAAAAGATATTATGTTCTGAATAGATAGACGTAGTAAAGAATTTGCTGGATAGTTTTATTTTCAGATCTATATGAATGCATGCATATTATGTTTAGATCCTTAGTATAGGGCTTAATATTCTGATATGATTAGTAATTAATTAGATTAATTAATTTTTTTTTATATTTTAGATATTTTCAAAAAAAATTTAAAAGTAGTACTGCAAATCCTACACTGCTTCCTTAAAATGGTATCAGAGCGAGGTTCGCTAAACATGATATGATTGTATATTTTAGATTGATAATTTAGATTTAATCTAAATATTAATCTAATAATCTAATTATTTAGATTTAAAAATTAAAATCAAGATTGCACGGACTGTAGGTTGTCCTACTATAAGGTTTACCCCCTACAGTGAAAAGGTTGTCCTAGTACATTGCTGATATAAATCATTAAACATAAAATCTTAGATTTGATCTAATATTTTTATGATCTAATTATATTAGGCTTTAATCTAATTTATAATTATAAATGCATAATTAGATAAAGTTTGATTCATGATTTAATATTATATAGTGTACATAGTTTCAGATTAAACCCTACAACTAGTATTATTTGTGAATTGAGCCGATTCAATTTTAAAGTGAGTCAACTCAATTGGTGAATAATACTAAGTTATAAAGAATCTTTTAAAAATTTAAAAAATATTTTTGAAATGTTGAACCCTAACCCACAGCCTATAAACTTAATTAAAAAATTAAGTATAATGATTTAGTTTCTAGAATTATGAATTAAGACTCTAAGTCATTAATCATAAAACGTGGGTTATTGGGTTAGTTGAATTAGGTCCATAAATTAGATTAGACCTAAGGTTAGTTAAAGAGTGGACTAAATTAGAGTAATTGATCAAATCTAATTAAATATTAATTTAGATTAGGTCAAGGACTCCATAGACTCAATTACAATAGTTGTAGTTGGTCAAGTCCATGCCTTTAACGAGGACCAAATGAATTTGATTCATGGCTATGCGGTCAAACCCAAAATTACTAGGTTGGTCAAATTAAAACTAATAAACTGGATGGTGTCTAAGATAAGTTTGGCAGTTTGATCAGGGATTTTTAATTGGGAGCTACTCGCATTGATTCGATCTTTGATGAGTTAATGGCATATCCCCTCCACTAATTTCATTTGCCTGGCCATCCGGATGAGTTAGATTTTGATTAGATCACTTGATGATTTGGGCTCACCAATGTCAATTAGGTAAATCAGTCTGACTGATTTAGGTGCTCCTAATGCTAGCTTAGATTAGATCCTTTTTTATCTAACTTGGTGAAGTCAGTGGGAGGATCGAAATTGGCTCGTTTTTCTTAAATATGTTAACTAAATCTTCTAAAATTATTAGGCTCTTAAAAATGAAATAGTTATATAGATAACTAAATTATAGCCTCCCACTAAGTTGAGTGATAATGGATTCATTAATTTAATAATCACTGGAGGCCCAAAGGCCTGGTGCTTATTGATTAATAAAATTATCATTCATAAAATGATGATTTGGTTAAGTCTTTTGATAGTGGTTGGGTTGGCCGACCAAAGTTGGGCCTGATCACTTATTGGTTAGACAAGACCAAATGTGGTCATGTTAATGATTGGATCTAGCCAAACTTTTTTAGCAGAGGCTAAAGCCTACTGATTAGGTCCTCAAGGCAAAATTGATATTACTAGAAATTATTTAGAGAAATAATTGATTTTGAATCTACCCAAAGGTGCACATGGATTGTGATAAGTGGTAAAAATACACTAATAAAAGTATTAAAGTATAAAATAAATTAACTTATTTTTAAGAAATTGATATTTTTATTAATTTTATGTAGAAAAAAGACCACCAATATGAAGATCTTATTTTTCTGATTCAGATGAAATAAGTTTCAAGCAAAACGGACTCCAAATGAGCCTGGAATCAAATTTAAAAAAAAAAAATTATCGGTCGGTCCAGATCGAACTGGCTCAGAACCAGATCGGCCCGACCATAGAACTGACCACCCACTAAACCAGCCCACAGACGCCCCACTGACGTCTCGCTAACATCAAAAAAAATTGCGGCACACAGTGGACTGCTACAGTAACCAAGGCGAGGGCATTTTGAGAATTTTACATAGAGCGGCTCATCCCGATTGATTGAAGGAAGTGGCAGTCTACGCAATGTCGATCTCGCACACAGTCTACAAAGGGCATTCTGGGAATTAGGCACGATCCAATGGCTACTGATAGCTGGATTTTGATCGAACGGTCGACTTCTGTATGCTGACGGATGGCAGATGTGACTCCCGATCGAGATCCAATGGTGGAGATGCATTACCGATTTTAACTAAGCTACAGGAGCTTCTTTGGGCGAGATTCGATGGTCCAGATTTCATCATCAAGATGATTGGATGGCTGCTGTTAGATCCGACTATAACTTAGTTTTATAAAGGGTTTTATAGTGGTTTTTGATGCATTGGATGCTAATCTAATGGCCAGAATTATCCAGTGCTTTATTTGACTTATTTAAGGAGTCTAAAACCTAGTTTTAAGGGGATTCCTACTAGGCTATAAAAAGCCTGCTGTCGTTGATCAAAAAGCAGAGAACCTAAGTAGAGAACCTGTACAGAGAGCCTGAGGAACAGGAAACAAAGAGTTGAAAATAAAAAGAAAATAGGAAGAAACAGAGAGAGGGTTTAAGGAGAGAAGAGAAAGAGCTTTTATTTTTGTTATTTTTCTTTCCTCTTATTTTCTTCTTCCAAAGATTGGTACACGAAGTAGCTTTCTTCTTTATCAAGTTCTCCACACCAAGAGCAACGGACAATCAATTTCAGCAAACAAACAGTCTAATTTCTTCATGCCTTTTATTTTATTTGATATTTTTGATTTCGTTACCATGAACTAAATTTTATTTTACTAAGACTAAGGTGTAGCCACTCTTTTTGATATAATATTAAGTATGATTTATTTTTAAATTTTAAATTTTATTCATGAGGAGTATATGGATCTGATCTTAATGCTTTTAGATTACTGGCCATCTTCTAATTGATCTGATGAACATAGATGATACGGACCAAGTACGTCTAGGTTATTACTTCTTGATTTATATACCTTGTATTATGAATCGATTTAGAATTTATATGCATGCAGGAATTTTAATGCGCTTAGGATGCACAAAACCTAATGCATCGATATTTATTTAAATTACACCTGGACCAATGGATAGTTAATAAATATTGATAGTTTTGCTTTATCTGGATCAAAGGATAGTGAATAATCTAGGAGACTCCACCGTCATATGAAATAAAATTAACTTAATAACCTAAATATTATATTAATTGAGTTGGCGAACCAATTACCTTAGTAACCTATTGCTCTTAAGTTTAAAACCCTAAAAATTATACACTCTCTATTTTCTTGCAATTTTTAATTATTTCTTTATTTCATCTTATTTTTCTTAATTCTCATAAATCAATTTTTTAAATAAAGCATAGGAAAGAGCTTTTCAGTACTTATTTTTCAATCCTCTAGGGACGATACTCTACTCACTTACTTTATTACTTGATCGACTGGTGCACTTATCATAGCTATAGATTAGCACGCATCAGGTTGACCAACCAAAGTTGGGCTCGCATGTAGTCTATGTGAATTTTAGTACTCACTAGAAAATTAAAGTAATTGCTCAAATTAGAGGTAGAGGCTATCAATTCGTATAAAATAGTGGAAAAACCTTTAGACTAAAGTCCAAGTCTTTAGGATAATTGATTCATATACTAATTAGGTTTGGTTTTTCTTATTATGCAAAAATGGCTACTAACTTGTCACTCTGATCATTATTAGACAATGACAAATTAATGGAACCCAACTACGATAGCTGGTATCGTAAGTTAAAAATTATCCTGGAGTATAAGTGGATCCTTTATGTCATAACGAATTCTGCATCTAAGGAGCTAGCTCCGAACTCTAGGGGAGTGGTCCGAGACACTTATCAGGAGTGGCTCAATGACCACACCACCATTTGATGTATAATGCTAGCAGCAATCAACGATGAGTTCAGCTGTAGGTTTGAAAATATCCAGCCACAGGAGATGCTTCAAATGTTAAACGACTCCTTTGGCATGCCTGACGATATTGAAAGAAAAAAAATAAGTTATGCTATTTTCAATGCTCGGATGAGGGATGGAGCCTCAATCACCAATCATGTATTATACATGATTGAGATGATTGAGCGCCTTAGCAAGTTGGGCTTTTTCCTGCACAAGCAGCTCGGTAAGGATGCGATCCTTAATTCCTTGCCTAAGTTCTTCCTTCCCTTCCTAACTCATTTTAGAATGACAAAGCCTGCAGTCAACTACCATAGCTTGTTGGGGTTGCTACAGAACTTTGAGAAGGATCACCAACTCCACAAGGAGATGGTGAATGTAGTGGGAGGATCTTCTTCAAATCATCAACCCTTTAAGAAAGGAAAGAAGAACAAGAAGAAGAAGAACAAGAAGATGCAGCCAAATACGAGGATGATTGCACAGGGTCAGACCAAGAAGCGCAAGCCTGATCAGAGTCAAGTGGAGTGCTTTTTCTACAAGAAGCAAGGGCACTGGAAGAGAAATTGTCCTTTGTACATTACCTCCCTGGATCCGAACAGGCCAAGGAGGAAGCAAGTGGTTGCTGGATAAGATAAATATATGATAACACCTTACAATTTTTTCTTATTTGATTCTACTATCTGGGTATTAGATATTGAATGCCCTTATCATATTTGTAATTCTATGCAGGACTTACAGGTCAGTAGGAGATTTGATCAAGATGAGAGATTCCTAAATGTTGGAGATGGAAGACAAGTTTCAATTCTAGCTTTAGAAATCATGAACCTTGTAATCAATTCAAATAAAGTTATTCTTAATGAATGTCATTTTTGTCCTACTTTCTTATTGAATGTCATTTCTGTAGGCCTTTTGGCCATGAATGGTTTTGAAATATCAATAAAAAATTTTATAATATCATTTTGAATGGTGTTATAATTTTTATTGGATAATTGAATAATAAAATTTATTTACTTTCTATGCATGTTAACGTGGTTCAATCCTTTGGTAAATGCCCTAGAATTAGTGATGTATCTGATGTATACCTTTAGCACTATAGGCTAGGTCAAATTAACAAGAATAGAATTAACAGGTTAACTCAAGAAGAAATTTTTAAGGTTGGTGATTGTGAATCACTTCCAACTTGTGAGTCGTGTTTTCTTGGTAAGATGACCAAGTCACCTTTTATTGGAAAAGGTGAATGAGCCACTAAACTCCTGAGTTCAGTACATTCGGATGTATGTAGACCTATGAGCTGAAGTGCTAGAGGTGGATACTTCTACTTCATAACCTTCACAGATGATCTATCGAGATATGGGTACGTCTATTTAATGAAGCATTAGTCAAAGTCATTTGAAATGTTCAAACTACTTCGAAATGAGGTAGAAAAGCAAACTGGGAAGAGTATTATAACTCTTCGGTCTAGCCGAAGAGGTGAATATCTTTCCAATAAACTTTTGACATATCTTGAAGAGAATGAGATTCTCTCCCAATGGATCCCTCCTGGAACACCACAATATAATGATGTTTCTGAAAGAAGAAATCGGATCCTATTGGACATAGTTCGATCCATGATGGAGTTTGCTGGTTTGCCGATCTTCCTATGAGGATATATGCTTAAGTCAGCTTGTTACATTCTAAATAGGATTTCGAATAAATCTATTAATAAAACACCATATGAGATATGGATAGGGTGTAAGTCAATGCTTTCACACCTTAGGGTTTGGGGGTGTCCAGCTTACATCAAATGTTTGATGACAGACAAGCTTGGACCTAGGTCTGATAAGTGTAGTTTTATAGGTTACCTAAAAGAAATCAAAGGGTACTACTTCTACCTTGCTGATGAGCAAAAAGTGTTTGTCATCCTTAAGCAGTCTTTTTAGAAAAGGAGTTCCTTGGTGAAGGAACTAATACCTCTAAGGTCGAACTTGATGAAGTACGATAGGTGAAAGAACAGATACAAGTTATTGAACCTAAGTTGGATTTGATTAGATCAGGCCTAGAACCCATTGTAGATGCACCCTTAAGGCGATCTGGTAGAGTACCACGTCAATTGGACAGATACTATGATTTTTTGATCCGAGATGGAGATCCTATCAAACTCGATGAGAACGATCAGGATTCGATCACCTATATGAATGTAATGTAGAGATCCAGCTCTGAAAAATGGCTTAAGGCCATGAAATTTGAAATAGAATTCATGAAGGTCAATGATGTATGGACATTGGTTGATCCATCTGAAGGGATAAAACCCATAGGATGTAAGCAGGTCTTCAAAAGAAAAAGAGATGCAGATGGAAAGGTGGAGATCTATAAAGTCCATCTAGTTGCCAAGAGGTATCGTCAACATTATGATATTAACTATGATGAGATATTTTCTCCTATGGCAATGCTTAAATCTATTCAGATTATGCTTGTTATCGCTGCCCATATGGATTATGAAATCTGGCAGATGGATGTGAAAACGGCTTTCCTAAATAGAGAGCTGGATGAAAAGGTGTATATAATATAGCCTGAAGAATTCACATCCATAGATGAGTCTAACGTATATAAGCTTTAAAGGTCCATTTATGGACTGAATTAGGTATCTCGAAGCTGAAAAATACGATTTGATAGAACAATCAAAACATATGGCTTCATTAAGAATGAAGAGGAGCCTTGCATATACAAGTGGGCTAATGATTTAGCAATTGTATTCCTAGTATTGTATGTGGATGACATTCTCTTAATCGAGAATGATGTCCCTGCATTGCAAGGTGTTGGGGGTAAATCCCGCTTCCACCGAAGTTCGGTCTAATGCTCAGCTAAGTGTAATTTATAATCATAGAAGAGCTTCAATCACCACTTCTTCTTCAGTCGAACTCCTCCCAGACTTATTCTTTAGCCGAACTCCTCCATCAGTCAGACTCCTTCCAGATTTCTCCTTCAATCAAACTCCTCCTAGACTTCTCCTTCAGTCAGACTCCTCTATCAATTGAACTTCTTCCAGACTTCTCCTTCAGCCAAACTCCTCCCAGACTTCTTCTTTAGCCGGACTTCTCCATCGATTGGACTCCTTTCAGACTTCTCCTTCAGCCAAACTCCTCCCAGACTTCTTCTTCAACCAAACTCCTCCTAGACTTCTCCTTCAGTCAGACTCCTCCATCAGTTGGACTCCTTCCAGACTTTTCCTTTAGCCAAACTCCTCCCAGACTTCTCCTTTAGTCAGACTTCTCCATCAGTCGGACTTCTTCTTCAACCAAACTCCTCCGAACTTCTCCTTCAGTAGAACTCCTCCCAGACTTCTCCTTCAGTAGGACTCCTTCATCAGTCGAACTCCTTCCAAACTTCTTCTTCAGCCAAACTCCTTCCAATCTTCTTCTTTAGCCGAACTTCTCCATCAGTCGGACTCCTTCTAGATTTCTCCATCAGTCAAACTTCATCCAAATTCCTCCAGCAGATTACTTTTAGATTTCAACTAGCATTCCTCCTAGATGATCCCCTCTAGTCATATTCCATTTAGCTCTTCACCAACCAATGCCTGCTTCCTCCAAACTTTGACTATTAAATCCCAACGAGCGGACATATTAGGACAACGGACACTACTCTTCATGGCCCCAAGCGGCCCACTACCCAATGGTCACGGCTGTCACTTTCAAGTTTGTTATTGGCTCCGTCTATAAAAGAAACCCTCCAGATACATTTTCTCTAAGCTCTCTTTTTCTTTTCAAAACTCTACTAAATTTTTTTCTGAGCACTCCATTTCTGTTGGCTAGAAGAGTTGACTTAATCATCGGAGGGTCCTGTCGGAGCCACCACCATCAATTTCGGACGTGATTTTGTCTTGCAGGTCATTGATGGAGGCCTCTTCTTTCTCAACTCTAGTTTAATCTGGCATCAACCAGATTCTACACCAACGAAATCGACGCTAGAGAAAGGGCTCATTTGTAAATCCTTGTTCTTAAAGGAGTGCTCAGTCAACCCTATGGATCTTTTTCTTCAAGGTTCATCTCTATCCTCTCCCTTAATCCCAAGAAATGCCTCCAAAGAAGGCGACTACCCAGAGTTCTACCACTTTTACCGTCAGATCTGAGCCAGATCCATCCGTTCCTGCTTCATCACCGACACTTCAACCTCCTCCTCGAACGACAGCCATGGTAGATTCAGAGCAGTTTAATTTGCTGATGCAGTGGGTTCAGAGCCTCACTGAAATGGTGCACGCCATGCAGCCACCCCCGATGGCGGTTTCGTTAGGAAACCTACCATCGGGATGTCAGAAATCGATCCTAAGGAGGCACACTTGGGCTAGCATATCCATTGCCCTTGAAAAGAAGAAATAGAGAGTAGAGGATCCTTGTTTAGATCATGATTCTTTCTTGGAAGAGACCTTTCCCATCTATAATTGGAAGCCTTCCAAGATCTGTGATCGAGATGATGTCCTCAATTAGAAACTATGAGAGAGGGATCGGTGGATTGAAAAATTCTGCCACATCATCCTGGCTCATCATGATGATATCTACATCGATCTTTCTTTCTCTCCTCGAATTAAGCAAGAGCCCATTTCGTCGAACTTCAAGCTTCGCCAATTTAAAAGCTACGATAGAACCTCTGATCTAGTCGATCATCTAGAGGCCTTTCGGATCATGATTCTGCTTCATGGTGCACTAGATGCCATCTTATGCTGAGCTTTTCCATCTACCATGAAGGGAGCAGCAAGAAACTCGTACTCGATGTTGAAGCTTGGTACGATCTTCTTCTTTGGCCAGATGAGCCATCAGTTTGTGGCTCATTTTGTTAGTAGTCGACGTCCCTAGAGAGGTTCAAACTCCCTCATCAACATCAAGCAGAAGGAAGGAGAGTCCATCCGGGCTTATGTCAATTACATCAATGTAGCACACTAGAAGTTCGGAACCTTGACCAGTCTATTGCAATGGCCATGCTAAAAGACAACCTTCAGAAGAATGATTTATTGTTCTTCCTGGAGAAGAAGTACCCCAGGAATTTTGCTGATCTGCTAGCTCGGGCTGAAGGATATGCCCGAGTAGAAGAAGCCTTCAAGTTGAAGGATGAGGAAGCTGCAGGAGAGCGGCAGGAGAGGAAGTCTAATAAGCCCATAGCTGATGGAGGGCTGAATGAAGTTCGATCACACTCATGGACTTCCTTCGAGTGCAAGCAAGCTCGAACTCCTCCTCGAGCTCATCATCAAAGAAGCTCCAATAGAAAGGCACGAAGAAGTTCTCCCCCTAGAAGGTTTCAAAACTATGCCCCCCTCAATGCTCCAAAAATGCAAGTATTGATGGAGATCAAGGAGCAACTACCGAGGCCTGAATAGATGCACACTCATCCTAGCAAGCGCAATCCTACAAATGCTGTCTCTACCATTGTGACCACGGCCATGATACTGAAGAATACATTCAACTCCAAGATGAGATTGAGGAGCTGATCAGGAGAGGCCGGCTGATTGATTCCTTAGATGCTGATCTAAAGTAAGAGAAGATCGATCGAGGGCACTGTCATAGCCAAAACCACCAAGGAGGAAGGAACAACAAGAAGATCGATTGCCTCTCAGCATCATCAACACAATCTCTGGGGAACTTTGATGAGAAGAGTCCAGCGGATCTGAGGGATCTGTGAAGAGATGGAGAACTGAAGAACCCATAACCTTCACTGAGGCAGATGCACGGAGAGTACAGTTTTCGCATAATGACATGATTGTAATCTCTTTAAATAAAGCAGACTATGATGTACATCGCATCCTAGTTGATAATGAAAGTTCGGTTGATGTCTTGTTTTATGAGCTTTCGATCATACTGTATAAAATAATTTTTATGCTTCTAGCTTTACAGTAAGATAATTTTGGATCACAATACCAGACAACCAGGTAAGTGTTTTTGCCTTTTAAAGAAAAAGAAGAAGGAAAATCCTGATTTCGGTCCAGGTTCGTTCAGATCTGATCAGATCAAGAGATATATTTCAAAAAATTTTTCTCTTGATCCCAATCAGATCTTGATATGTTTCAGATCTGATTCTTATTATTTTAATAAAATAAAATAAAAAAGATAAATTAAATCAAATTTAATTTACCTGATTTGGGTAATCCTATTACCCTGTTGATGATCCTGTTTGCAGCGGAAGGTTCTGGATCTTAGCCACGCAAGCGCCTGGCCTCTACCGGTATCCACTCGGGTTGGATCTGGAGATCCTCTTCTTCTCTATCACACCTCCAAAAATCAGATCTGGATCTGATCTGGAGGATCTTCAAAACTCTTTTGAAGATGAGCAGTCGTCCTTTGCAGCAGCGCAGCCTTCTTGCTTTTGATCGCCTTTCTTTGATCTGAATCGCACCAACCAAGGTCCAAAACTCCTTTTGGACGTGGAGAGCAAGGGGAGAAGGTGGTTTGGCATGGAGAAGGAGGGGAGAGGCAGCCTTGGGGTGGGAAACTATGATCTCATCATCTTATAATCTGAGTTGGGCGCAGGGTCTTATTTATAGACTAAGCTTGTGATCCAACTCCTCTTCCTTCCCAACCAATCACAACCCTTTGTGAAATCAGATCTAAATCTGATTGGTTGGGAATAGAGTCCCCTGGATTCCTCCTTAGAGGGTGCCTAAGACCAGTCAAAGTTGGTTCTTAGAAGAACTCTAATTGGAATCCAAAAAGGAGATGGAGTCCTTGTCCAACAAGGACTCCTAGGCGCCTCCAACTTGGGCACACGCCTAGGGTGGCGTGCGCCCTTCTCCTTGCCAGGTTCTGGCAGGGGGACAGGCCCCCACCAGCTCTCCAATAGGTGCATGACATGTGGTCAAAAGTCAAAGTGTCAATGGTCAACGTTTGACCAGTCAAAGGTAGACTTTGACCAAAGTCAAAGAACAAGAAATGGCAGGTGACCAAAAATGGCAGGTAATGTCTTACAAATAAGACAACCTTTTCTGACTTGGACAACCTCCAGTCAGACCATATGAAGGCCTCTGATTGAGCACAAACTCCTTTGGCTCAGTCAGGACAACTTATTTATGATAGCAAAAGAAGAACGTTAGGTTCAATCGAGTGCTAGCACGATTTCCTTGAACCTAATTGAATCTCATTCAGATCAATTGAACTAGATCAGTTCAATTGATGATCACCAGATTCAAACCCTTGTTTGTGTGACCCAGTTAGGTTCAGTTCTGTATGGTAATGGGATATGTCATGATCTCTATCATCGACATCATCGAAACTCCTTTCGATGGATCAGAACTCTTCTGATTCGAACAGCTAGAATGATCGATCATCTAAATCATTCTAATTGCTCCCAAAATCCACCAGTGACACCTAGCAGTATATGGTGGCAACCCATCAGAGCTGAATGCGAACCTCTTGGTGCAGCTACCTGTGTGATTCAGTTCTTCTATCTTGAGCCCCGATCAGATTAGGGTTAAGGTGAACTCGTCAAACCCTAGTCTCTGTCATATGATGTAATCATTCGATTCGAGTCCAATGTGAAAATCTAAATAGAAACTCTTTCTATTATTTCACTCTACCATGGCCATGGGATTTCTGGACTTGATTCTCATGATCATCATAGGGCTGCTCCTCTACCACCGAGGTAGATAGATTCCATCTTGATGCAATCCAGTTCCTACAATGAACATGTCTATAGCCAACATACACCTCAGGGTTCCATATGGCTAGGAGACCGAGTAATGGTGTAGTCAAACTATAACACCCTCAAGGTGAACTGCCGATGCATCTCAGGTCAAAGAACCAGACACACTACTGCAGCATCGAGTCAGTCATTGACGAGAAGGTAGACTCCCTAATGACTACTCGAGGTGGTCACGCTCAGTGCCCTCGTTCTCTAACGAGTACCTGTACTCTCGCTCCGGTGTCTCCACACCGTAGACTCAAGACTCATCTACTAAAGAGAAGCGATTGTACACCAACCTTCCGGATCAATCACCATCCTCGTGATGATCCTATGGTCGGGAGCAATTTATGAGTTAATAATGATTATTCATGTCTTAAATTTTCAACTCTTGAAAATATGAATTATCATTACCATTAACTCAAAGGATGTATCACAGACACTAAATACACATATGTGATAGAAAATAACCCATTTATTGATTTTAGTCAAAATTACAATTTTGCCCCTAGAAGTGTATTACAAGTGTCAGCCAATTCTGGCTTCTAGGGCACATATATCTAACAAATCTCAGGTTCCTAAATTTTTGGTTCGTGTAAGATCATCGAGGTGCTACCCTTATCTACAAAAAAGAATTCCCCTTGTCTGTTGAGGGTTAGATGTCCAAAATGACCTCGCGGAAGAAAGGGGAGAACCAATGGAAGATCTTATCTCAATCCTTCTGAATGATGGGAATGTGGAGCATACGGTACAGATTGGTTTCAATCTAACTGATGGGATACAAGAGTAGCTCATCGAATTCCTTTGAAGAAATGTAGATGCTTTTGCCTGGGTCCTTATGGACATGCCAGGAATTGATGCAGAAGTCATGGAGCATCGTTTGGTTGTTGATCCAAAATATCGGCCAATAAAAGAAAAGATGTAGAGCCATGCCCCAGAGAGATGGAAGGCAATTATAGAAGAAGTTGATAAGCTCCTTAAGGCTCATTTCATCCGAGAAGTCAACTATCCAAACTGGGTCTCCAACATCATACTCATCAAAAAGGCAAATGGCAAATAGAGAATGTGCATAGATTTCAAAAAATTGAACAAAATCTATCTAAAAGATAGCTATCCTCTATCCAGAATTGATCAGCTGGTGGATGCAACTTCAGGCCACGAGCTCCTCACTTTCATGGATGCCTTCTCCGACTATAATCAAATCTGGATGGTACCAGAGGATGAGGAGAAAACTACTTTTATTACTGACCGTGGTCTTTGCTGTTATAGGATTATGCCTTTTGGACTCAAAAATGTAGGAGCAACATACTAGTGTTTGATCAATAAGATCTTCAAGGAGCAAATCGGCCACAACATGGAAGTGTACGTAGATGACAAGCTTGTCAAGAGCCGAACTTTAACAAATCATATTGCCGATCTTGAGGAAACCTTTGATGCCCTTCGAAAATATAAGATGAAGTTGAACCCAACCAAATGCACCTTCAGTGTGACTTCAGAAAAATTTTTGGGGTTCATGGTGTCGAGGCACGGGATTGAAGCAAATTTAGAGAAGATTCAAGCCATTCAAGAGATGACGGCTCCTAAATTCATTAAAAAAGTTCAGCACCTGACTGAAAAGGTGGCAGCCCTGAATCGCTTCGTGTCAAGATCGACCGAGTGATGCATGCTCTTTTTTCAAGTTCTCAAGCAATCAAAGGACATCTGCTGGATCATCGAATGCCAACAAGCCTTTAAAGAGCTCAAGGACTACCTTTGTTCACCTCCCCTATTAGCCAAGCTCGAACCTGGAGAAGAACTATTTCTATACCTAATGGTCTCCATAGCAGCTCTAGCAGTAGTCTTAGTTAAAGAAGAAGTGAAAGTACAATGGCCGATCTACTATATAAGTTAGGTCCTAAGGGATGCCGAGATCAGATATACCAAGTTAAAAAAACTAACTTATGCTCTATTGATTGCAGCCTAAAGACTCCGATCTTATTTTTAGGGACACACCATAATCCTTCTCACTGATCAACCAATCAAGATAGTTCTCCATCAAACAGATGCCTCTGGGAGAATAACAAAATGGGCAATTGAGCTCACCGAATTCGACATTAACTATCAACCTCGATCATCTGTCAAAGCCCAAATATTGATAGATTATGTAGTGGAATGCACCATTCCAGATGAAGTCGAGCTTGAACAGAATGAAACCGGCATTTCATGGTTGCAGGTGAGCTCCTCTGAAAAAAGAGCCAATCTCTCTGAAGATTTCTGGGCCCTATATGTGGACGGCTCATCCAACGCTTCTAGTGCAGGCACAGGGCTGATCTTGGTTAACCCGGAGGGGATCATCGCCGAATATGTGCTGCACTTTGAATTTTCTGTAACTAATAATGGGGCCAAATATGAAGCATTGATCACTTGGTTAAAGATAGCTAAAGAGTTAGAAGCAGATCGGCTCCAAGTCTACAGTAATTCCTAACTAGTGGTCGGACAGGTTAGTAGTAGTTATGAAGCATGGAAAGAAAGCATGAAAAAATATCTTGAGAAAGCGAAGAACTTGATTCCAGCCTTCAATAGTTTTAACATCCAATAGATTTCAAGGGCAGAAAATACTAGAACCGATCTTCTCTCTAAACTGGCCACTTTAGCCCTGACCGAACTACCTAAGGAAGTATTTTTTGAAGTTCTGAAATGCCCAAGTTCGAAGGAATCGCAATCTATAATGTAGATCGACCATGAGCCATGTTGGATTGATCCACTATCACCTATCTTAAAGATGGAGTTCTTCCTTATAATCCGAAAGAAGCTCAAAAATTCAGAAACCAAGCCTCCCGGTATGTTCTGTATGAAGGCAAGATGTATAAAAGATCGCATTCTTTATCGCTCTTGAGATGTCTTGGACCTTCAAAAGCTATTTTACATTATGAAAAGTACATGAGGGAATCTATGAAAGTCATGTAGGGGCCAGATCTTTATCACAAAGACTACTTCGGTAGGGTTACTATTGACCGATCTTGTACCATGATTCTATGAAATATATCAAAAAATATGATCAATATCAAAGAAATACAAATATCCAAAGATAGCCAGCCTTCGAACTTACACCCCTGAGCGCCCTATGGCCATTTGCACAATAGAGAATGGATATACTCAGACCTTTTTCAATGGTGTCCAGACAACGGAAGTTCCTCTTGGTGGCAATAGACTATTTCACAAAGTGGGTTAAAGCGGAACCTCTAGCAAAAATAATTGAAGTGAAAGTGTAGTACTTCATCTGAAAGTCGATTGTTTGCAGATTCAACCTACCTTAGACCCTCATAACAGATAATGGATGATAATTTGCTAGAGCGAGATTTGTCAAATTCTATGAAGATCTAAATATCTTCCACCATTTTACATCAGTGGCTCACCCACAGGCAAACAGAGAGGCCGAAGTAACTAACAGAACCCTACTATAAGGTATCAAAGCAAGGCTTGAGAGGAAAAAAAGGACTTGGATAGATGAACTCTATCTTGTGCTCTGGGCTTACCGAACTATCCAAAGATTGCCAATAGGAGAAACTCCATTCACTTTGGCCTTTGGAACTGAAGCTGTCATCCCAATAGAATTTAAACTCCCATCAGTATGAGTCGTGGCACTTAATGAACAGCATAATTCACAGGACCTAAGGGCTAACCTCAACTTGGTGGAAGAAAAATGAGAAAAAGCTCAAGTTCGGATGGCAGCCTACAAGCAAAAAATAGCTCGCTACTACAACTCAAAAGTCAAAGCCAGAATATTCAAAGTGGGGGACTTGGTACTTTAACGAGCAGCTATTTCACAACCTCAAAATGAAGGAAAGCTTGCTCCAAATTGGGAAGGCCCGTATAAGGTAGAAGAGGTCGTCTGGCCTAGAACTTATCGTCTGAAGGAGCTCGAAGGAACAACACTCCCACAATCTTAGAATTTAGAAAATTTGAGAATGTACTACCAGTAATTTTTCTTCAATAAAATTCCACCATTTCAACATTATTATTTCTTGGTGCAAAAACTATGTGATGATAGGAAGAAAGCAATCAAAAAGTGGCCATGTTAGGAGTAGGAGGAGAACCTCATCCTAACATGAGCAAGTTGAAGACCTCTGATTATTTAAGATAGGAGGAGGGGAGAAGCCCATTCAATGTCCCATTTGTGCCCCTATTACCATGATAGGGATAGGAGGAGAACCTCACCTTAATATGAGTAAGTCGAAGACCTCCGGTTATTTAAGATAGGAGGAGGCGAGGCCCATTCAATGATCCATTAGTGCCCCTACAGTTTTGTTAGGAACAAGAGGAGAACCTCATCCTAACTTGAGCGAAGTCGAAGGTCTCATTAATTTAAGATGGGATGAGGGGAGAGGCCCATTCAACGGCCCATTTGTGCCCCTACAGTCTTATTAGGAATAGGAGGAGAACCTCATCCTAACTTGAGCAAAGTTGAAGGCCTCATTAATTTAAGATGAGATGAGGAGAGAGGTCCTTTCAATGGCCATTGTGCCCCTACAGTCTTGTTAGGAACAAGAGGAGAACCTCGTCCTAACTTGAGCAAAGTCGAAGGTCTCGTTAATTTGAGATGAGATGAGGGAGAGGCCTATTCAACGACCTATTTGTGCCCCTACAGTCTTTTAGGAATAGGAGAGAACCTCATCCTAACTTGAGCAAAGTCGAAGGCCTCGTTAATTTAAGATGGATGAGGGGAGAGGCCCATTCAATGGCCCATTTGTGCCTCTACAGTCTTGTTAGGAACAGGAGGAGAATCTCATCCTAACTTGAGCAAAGTCGAAGGCCTCGATAATTTAAGATAGGATGAGGAGAGAAGCCTATTCAATGGTCCATTTGTGCCTCTACAGTCTTGTTAGGAATAGGAGGAGAACCTCATCCTAACTTGAGCAAAATCGAAGGCCTCGTTAATTTAAGACGGGATGAGGGGAGAGGCCCATTCGATAGCCCATTTGCACCCCTACTACCATGTTAGGGACATGAGAAGGACCTCACCCTAACATGAACAAACCAAAGACCTCCAGTTATTAAAAATAGGAGGAGAATAGCCCAACCATGCCATTGTAGTCTTATTAATAGAAGGAGAACCATATCCTAATATGAGTAAATCAAAGACCTTCGGTTGCCTGAGACAGGAGGAAAATCTCATTATGGCAAAAGCAAAAACCAACCTCATTAATAATAAGTAAGGACTTCGTCTTGACAAAAGGACCAAGAAAAACTAACTAAGCTAAAAACGGAAAGATAACATCATCCTAACATCGTCCTGATACAAATAAAGATCTTCGATCATGAAAAGATAGAAGAAAAGCAACTTTTTGATAATTATTCCAACAAAAGATAAAACAAAGGAGAAAAGCGAAGAAATGAAATAGAAAAATAATTAAAGAAGGTATTTTTTCATTAAAGTTAGACTTGTTATAAAATGAAGGTCTGTAAGATCGGTTACAAATGAGAGGAGAAAAAGGCCAAAGCTCTAAGAAGGATCTGATCCCTCAGACTTTGTGCTGTTGGCCATCACCAAAGATTTCTTTAAACTGACTATCTCTTCCTCAAATTCTTTCTTCCCCAGTAGACTCTCCACATACATCTTATCAGCTCGTCGATAATTATCTTCGAATTCTCTCAACTGTCTCCTCAGAACCGCCAACTCAGCCTTCACGTCCTTCACAGCTTGACGCTCGTATACCATCTAGATCTTTAACTATTGGAGTTCAGCCTTATCGTTCTCATATGCAAATGAAAGACCACAGAAGGATTCCCTCAAAAAAATAATCCGCTCTGACTCTTTATCAGCACTGGCCTGCTGATTATCGTGTAGTTACCTCCAAAGATGAGCCATCTCTTCGTTCGTCGATTTGAGCTCACTTTCAAACCTACTCGTTTTATCATTATAATCAGTCCTACACTTATCGTGCTGAGCTCCAGCATCATGAAGCTACCTTTGAGGCTCGAAAATTTTTTTTGACTAGTCCCAATCATGTCTCAACTTATCGGAAGACCATAATGAACTCTCCTCCAACAATCGGATTATCTCTTTCGCCGAATCAAGTTCAACTTCGAGAGAGCTTATCTTCGTGGTCAATGCCCAAGACTTATCACTGGCGCTTTTCTTAAACTCTACTAACTCCTCAAAATTATCTTTCTTAATGCTGAAGCTCATGGAATCCTTCATGTGTACTTTGCGATGGCGAGTGGCTTCTATCGTCGCCTCCGAAGCATTTTTCTTGGATCATTGGAGTTCATCTTCTATCTTTTTCAACTTTTCCTTAGGTGATGAATTTTCCTCTTCAAACTCTTAATTACTGATTTTAAAGGAATTCCTTGAGGCAGCAACTCGACATCAGTGGGAGACTACATCCAACATATGAAAGAAATTCTAAGCTATTGATAAAAAGAAGTCTTACTCTCATTGATAAAAATTTTTTCAAGTATAGGATGAAATAAAAAAAATACAATAACTAAAAGCTCCCAACCTTGGGAGGAGAAGCAGCAGGGGAACTCGGCACTCCTGTAGTAACTATGGACTGAGGAGCAAGTTTGGCTAGTGGTTCAGAGGGTCCAAACTCCTCAATAGTAGGTTCGAAAGGTTCTATGACTGCTCTGATGGGAGAAGGGTCAACTGCAGCGGTGGATGGTTCGGCTTCCCCATCGATAGCCTCCTCTTCTTCCAAAAAACATAGGTCAAGCTCAAAAAATTTTTGGGCAACTCGACCCTCGCAGAGCTCAAAACCTTTAATGAACGTCTGCTAACCAAACTCGACATTCAGGTTCTTCATTTCGAAAAAAGCCTTGAACTCTTCCATAGCCCAGATCATTGCCTCCAAGATTGACTTCGCCATTCGAGCTTCCAATTTGGTGACTTTGATCTCAGCTTCTTTCTTCCTTTCCTCCTCTAGAGCCAGTGTAACCTTAAGTTTGGACGAGATGAACTCCTCCTTCCTGAGCACACCCTGGAGACTTCTAATTTCCACCATCTTCTCCTCCGCATGATGCTCAACCTCGTCGATCTTTTTTTGAAGGCGACTGACCTCGGCTCGAGGATACTCCCAGACCTTCTCTACCTCCACCTTCAGATGGTGTGTCCTCTTGATATGGGCGAGCATTTGGTGACTCGACTGTAATAGATGATCGATGTTTAAAAAAAAAAAAGAGAAGAAAAGAAAGAAGAACGAGAGAAGAAAGAAGAAGAAAAAAGTAGAAGATAAGAGAAGAAGTTGGGCAATGAAGCAATCACCTTGAGGAAAGTTTCGAGAGAACCCTAGACGAGCTGCCGTGGTTCAAGGTCGACCATGCGGTCCACCACCTCCAGCATGGCAAATTTATTAGTTAAAGCCTGGATGATCTCCGAGTCATCGAAAGGATCCTCTCCTCGTTCATCGTTGTCATCATTCGGCTCACTAAAGTGAGCCTTATGGGGTGTCTTCATGACAGCTTTCTTTTCTTCTTCTCTTCCCTTGTCTCTCCCTCAGCCAAAAGCTTCAGAGCTTGATCCCCATTGGAAGGGTCCGGAGGTGCAGAGGGCATGGAATCTGCATCAACAATACCAACCTCAGTAGTTGGAAGAACCTTGCCACTAACGGCAACCTCGAAAGCAGCAGCAATGACAGCAGGGGCCATGAAGCTTGAAGCACCAACCTTCACCCTCTTCGAACTACCACTTGACGCTTTCCCTTTCCTCTTCTGGGCATAAAGCCCTTTTGCAAGCATCGCAGTAGCTTCAGTATCTATTTCTGCAATAAAGAAGAAATCACAATTAGAGATAGTACACAAATGTGAAATCGAGTGAATCCAAAAAGTAAAAAATATACCGACATGGTCAAGGGGATTCAAACCTAGGTCAAACAATGTTTGTTCTTTCAGAAATCAGGAAGAAGAGGAGCTCAGTATGCTTTAAGTTTGTTGAAGGAATCAAGGTCGGCTCTATCTAAGCTAGGAGCTCGATGGACTGACTCCCTAATGTGACCCCAAGGAGGAAGATCCAATAGCAAGGTTGGATAGTGCACAAAAAAATACTTTTTCTTTCAGTTGTGAATGGAAGAAGGAGCATTTTTCAGTAACCCCTTCTTGCCGAATTGGAGGGAGAAGTACCACTAGTCCTTCATAGAAGGATGACGCTTGAAAGTATAGAAGTTCTTAAAGAGTGAAACAATTAGATGGACCTCGGCTAGATGATAGAGGGAAAGGAATCCTATCACAAACCTAAAAGAATTTGGTGCTACGAAGGCAAGGAAGATGTTTAGAAACCAAAAAAGAGCAACTACGAAAGGAGGGAGCGAAAGACGGAGTCGAGCATGCAGAGTTTCTAAATATAGGCAGAATCGATCGATCGGAGGAGAACTTGCTCGGTCACTCGATGTGGGAAGTTCAAGATCATACTCCTGAGGGATTCCATACTGAATCCTAATTAGAAAAAGATCGTTCGGGGTCAGGATGCAAGGAATGGTATCCGACGCGAAAGGTTGATGAGACATGTCTCCAGTGCAAACTACTGCAATAGGGATGGGGTCAAGGAAGGCTGGATCGGACGAACTCTAGGAATCAGCAGATTGAAAAGTTTTGGAGGACATCTAAATCAAACTAAATTCAAGAGAAATTCTTAAAAAATAAGAAGCAAAGGATGCTAGAATGATTAAAAAGAAGGATGGCGGAACTGACCTAGGTTAATCGAGAAGGACAAAGAGGCAATGAGCATGATGAAGATCAAGCAGAAGAATGCCTGAAATCAAGAAGGATGGAGGAAGAAATCAGAACTCTCGACTGAAAGGAAGATGAAAGCCAAAGGAGGAAGGAACCAGGACTCTCGAAGGGAAGGAAGATGAAAACCAGGAAAGGAAGAAGGACTTAAAAAGCAGAAAGTGGTCCAAAACTGTCATGATTATAGATCTCCCTTGGCCATTCTTCGTGCGATGCGTGTCCCAAGCATCATGACAAAAGAATGGCAAAAGGCAGTGCCTTTATGGCGTTGTGTCTCGAGCAGCACTTCGGTGGAAATTTTAAAAATTCATCTCTTTGAGTCGGATCGAGTTAAAGAGACTCTGACACCAATATGGAAGATGACAAAATGTCATATTTTTTTTTTAATAATCATAGAATCAAGGAAAGAACTTCAGCAGTCATCTTTTTACTCCCTTTCTTTGAATTTTGAACTAGGAGTAGGAGGACTATTGTTGGGGGTAAACCCTACTCTTGTCAAAGTTCGGTCTAATGCTCAGTCAAGTATAATTTATAATCATAGAAGAGCTTCAATCGCCACTTCTCCTTTAGCCGAACTCTTCCCAAACTTCTCCTTCAACCAAACTCCTCCATCAATCGGACTCCTTTTAGACTTCTCCTTCAGTCGAACTCCTCCCAGACTTCTCCTTCAGTCAGACTCCTTCCAGACTTCTCCTTCAGCCAGACTCCTCCATCAGTCGAACTTCTTTTAGACTTCTCCTTCAGCCAAACTCCTCCCAGACTTCTCCTTCAGCCAAACTACTCCCAGACTTTTTCTTCAGTCAGACTCCTCCATTAGTCGGACTCCTTTCAGACTTGTCCTTCAGTTGAACTCCTCCTAGACTTCTTCTTCAGTCGGACTTCTTCATCAGTCGGACTCCTTCCAGACTTTTCTTTCAATCAAACTCCTTCCAGACTTCTCCTTCAACCGAACTCCTTCCTGACTTCTCCTTTAGTCAAACTCCTCCATCAGTCGAACTCCTTCCAGACTTCTCCTTTAGCCAAACTCCTTCCAGTCTTCTCCTTCAGTTGGACTTCTCCATCAGTCAAACTCCTTCTAGACTTCTCCATCAGTCAAACTCCATCCGAATTCCTCTAGCAGATTACTTCTAGATTTTAACTAGAATTTCTTTCGGATGATCCCCTCTAGTCGTATTCCATTTAGCTCTTCACCAACCAATGCCTACTTTCTCCGAACTTCGACTATTAAATTCCAACAAATGGGCATATCATGATAATGGATACTACTCTCCATAACAAACTCCATGTGGCCCCGAGCGACCGACTACCCGATAGTTACGACTGTCACTTCAAGTTTGTTATAGGCTCCATCTATAAAAAGGATCCTCCAGATATATTTTCTCTAAGCTCTCTTCTTCTTTCCAAAACTCTGCTGAATTATTTTTTGAGCATTTCATTTCTGTTATTCAGAAGAGCTGATTTGATCGTTGGAGGGTCCTGTTGGAGCCACCACCACCGATTCTGGATGGAACTTTATTTTGTAGGTCACCGATGGAGGCCTCTTCTTTCTCAACTCTAGCTCGATCCAGTGTCAATCAGATTTTGCATCAACATAAGGAATAAAGATCTAGCTGTCATCATAATTTTTCATGAAAGATCTGAAAGAAGCTTCCTATATCCTAGGGATGAAGATCTATAGAGATAGATCTAAAAGGTTGCTTGAATTATTTCAGTCTACATACATTGACACTGTACTAAAATGGTTCAGCATGAAGAATTTCATGAAAGGCTATCTATTGATAGACCATAAAATTTTTCTTTCAAAGAAGGATTGTCCGACAACACCTCTAGAAGGAAAGCATGTGAGTAGAATACCATATACTTCGACAGTGGGTTCTATCATGTACACCATGACATGTACATGATCAGATATGGCATACTCACTAGGGGTAGTGAGTAGATACCAATCTGATCTAGGGGAGAACCATTGGAAGGTTGTTAAAATCATCCTGAAGTATTAAAAAATACTAAGGACCAATGGCTTGTATATGGTAAATCAAACTTGAAACTAGTGGGGTTCACAGATTCCAGTTTTCAGTATGATCATGATGATACCAAGAGTGTGTCAAGATATATATTCACCCTTAATGGTGGGACCGTCTATTGAAAGAGTTTCAAATAGCATACTATGGCCGATTCAGTTTGTGAGGCTGAGTATGTTACTACATCATATGCTGCCAAAGAAGCAGTGTGGCTGAGAAAATTTATCACCGAGTTTGCAGTAGCACCCTCCCTTGATGGTCCAGTTCTGCTCTATTACGATAGCTCTGGAGCCATTGCTCAGGTGAAGGAACCTAAGGCACACTAGAGAATGAAGCATATTCTGTGCCACTTCCATCTTGTCCGAGAAATTATGGTTCGAGGTGATGTCGACCTTCAAAAGATCGATGGAAAAGAGAACCTGACCGTCCCATTCACTAAAGCTGTTGTGGTGAAGGAGTTTAATGACTTCAAGTCGAAGATAGGTATTAGATACTGCACCAATTAGCTTTAGTCCAAGTAAGAGATTGTTGGAAATATGTCCCAAAATCAATCATCAGCCTGTTGATGGTTGTGCTACTTGTTGTACTTGTATATGAATTATTAAATAATAAAAGTTATTTTGATATTTTTTCATCATAAATTTTATTATTTTCTAATGAACTCCTGTGTTACGATGAAGTTCTTAGGACTATCTAGATTTGATAAAGAAAGATTTATCATTTAGTCCTTAAATTATTCATGACCAAAAGATACGTTATTACTTAGGACAACAATGTTTATCGAGTATAGATCATTGTGTGCTATATAGGTTGGTTGTCCTCATAATCAAGAAGTGTTGAGACATTGGTATGACCTGCAAGTGAGATGTATGGGTACATCTACAATGAATGTGACCAACTTCGGAGCTTTTCTTCTATCAAGATTAGCCTCGAAGGATATGGGTATAAGTGTCCCTTAGACCTGAGACCACCATGGTGACTTGCAAGCAACTCACTGTACTTAGGTACCAGACTATCTGAATTTCTAATTTAATGATGGAAGGCTACTAGGTGTAGTCAAGTACTTGACTTATCGGTGTGTGAGTCAAGATGGGATTGACCCCTCCAAGTGTTGGAGCAAGTGCATCGCTGTATTTCAATTTAGCAAATTCTCGATCAGGGTAGTCAATATGATGGATGCTAAATTTTGAAATATTCTATGGATGAATTTTAGGATTGACAGTAAATCCTAAATCATCCTTTGAGCATCGTGATCAAGGGGATGAATTATACGATAACCATATGCCATAGGTTCATTGATGTTGCATTGCAATTATTCGACCTATCCAAACATCAGGTATCATTGCTAGATGGTCACATCGATTGGTACAGAAAATTAGTTTCTGCACTACTGGCTTAGGATTCGAACCTATAGGGTCGCACATAATAGGAGTTTCTATCTGATCTGATGGCTAACAATGAGTCTCGATGATCTAAGACTCGATGGTTAAGAGTTCCACTAGATTGGGACTCTATGATCAAGAGTTTCACTGGACTGGGACTTTGAGTCCTTCATGTCTAGGACTCTCTGATCGAGAGTCTCGATGACCTGAAACTCTATCATCAAGAGTCCCACTAGACTAGAACTCTATGACCAAGAGTTCTAATGGATTGAAACTCTAAGTCCTACTCATTTGAGACTCTCTGATCAAGAGTTCCACTAGTTTGAGACTCTATGATCGTGAGTTTAATTCATTTGGGACACTGGATTCAAAAGTCCCACTAGTTTGGAACTCTTCAGGAGTTTCATGTTGATGGGACTCTATTGCCTAGACACCCATTCGATTGGGACACTATGTTTATTAAAGGATTAATTAGCAATTTGATTATTGATTAGCTCAATTTGATTGAGTAATGGAGATTTGATCAAGTTTGATCAAATTGGATTTTATTGGATTTGACTCAATCAGGTCATGAGATGACCTAATTGCTAAGGAAGATTCAATCATGATTTGATCAGGACTTAGACCAAATTAATTTTTAATTTGATTAAAATTTTATTGGTTTGGATTAAGCCTAATTAGGTTGGGTTTAACCTGATCTAATTGATTTAAATTAATAGATTTGGTTGAAACCAATTTAGACCAAGTCAAATAAGATTTGAATTCAAACTCTCCCTAGCGCCCACCATATTTGACTCTTCCACCTTGACCCACACCCTCCTCTAATTTTTGCATGAGATTTCTCATGCAGAAATGAATGTGTGCCCTTCCTCTCTTCTACCTTTGATCTGGTCCATCAGTTGGACCAGTTCAAACTAAGTTGCATTTTGAATTCAACTTGGTTGGTTAATTTGAAATTTGAAAAACCTAATCTCTTCCTTATCTTTTCTCCATGCCTACCTATCTTTGGTCGCACATTTTTTTTGGTAATTTCTGATTGAGGGCAAGCAAAAGGAGAGTCCTTCTACTCATCACCCTCTTGGATGAGGCATTGGAAAAGGATAAGACCCCATTTGAATTCAAATTCTAGAAGTTGGTTGAAACTAGTTCAACCAATCTTAACCTATCCACTCCATATGGAAGTTACACTTATTTTTCTTCCAATAAATTAAGAGAATTTTTTTTCATGAAGCCTAAGGGGTTATCTTTTCATGATAAAAATTTGAAAGCAATTGGGTATTGGTTTTGGGCAAAAAAAAATCATGGAGTGAAGGTGAGCAAAGTCCTACAACACTTTATTTTTCTTTCATGCCTCTATTCTCTTATGATTTTTGTATCTAAAGACACCCAATTTTTAGATATAATTTAAATAGAGTTTATAGATTCAAAAGTACTCTTTTCATGAAAACTTGTTTCATGGAAAAACACCACACAGAGAGGGTGTGAGAGGATTTTCAATGCATCAGGGTTTTTGGGCCGAGTGAAACCCAGGACTTGGGAATCTAGGTTCAGGTAGAGAGATCGAGTGCTGTGAGCATCGGATCGCCACCAAATTTGAAACACCACTTCATCATCCTCTAAAGCATATGTTTTGATTTCCTAGAGTATCTAAAAGATCAAAAAGAAGGTAATCAATTAGATCGATCATGATCAGTCATTGAAGGCTTCGGCGAGGAACTAGCACTCCAGTGGGGCTGATTGGAATTAGAAGCTTCGTGTGGATGAACCATAGAGGCCAGACATGTGTGTGACTACAGTGCGACACCAGAGCATTATCCGATGGATTCAGATTATGATGATCAGCTATCCATAAAATGATATTATGTTCTGAACAGATAGATGTAGTAAAGAGTTTGTTGCATAGTTTTATTTTCAGATCTATATGAATGCATGCATATTGTGTTTAGATCCTTAGTATAGGGCTTAATATTCTGATATGATTAATAATTAATTAATTAGATTAATTAATTTTCTATTATATTTTAGCTATTTTCAAAAAAAATTTTGAAAGTAGTACTGCAAACCCTGCACTGCTTTCTTCACCTTTTAGGGGCACCCCATGGGTCGCCCCTTTTGCAACAGGCGAGAAAGACTGCATTCTATATCTTGTGCGCAAAACTTGCATGGGACACCCCATAGATTGCCCTTTTTTTCATGCCAGCTCAGAATTAGTATGCCAGTCCTACGTGCCAGTTGTCAAAGAAAAAGGATCGACCTAAGGTCACCCTCTTTTATCCAAAACATCAAATCTTCATTTTTAAGCTTCCAAACAATTTGGAACCACCTCCAAATGAATCAATCATCATCTTAGAAGTTTTTGAGGCTTTTGAAAAACTTTAATTTTTTCTCCAACTTAAGTAACTTTCAAATTGACCATCTTTAATCAAGTTTTTGTAATACAAAAATTCTTGAAAATTCTAAAATGACTTTTAAAAAATATAGTATCCCTCTCAATTATTTTGTGCTCATCAAAATCATTCTTAGGAGCAACAAAGTATAAGTTTCAGCATAAAATAGAAAACAAAAATTAGAACTCTTTGAAGCTCGGAGAAGTTGATGTTGGATTGCTCAAATAATGCTTTAACTTCTCTTCTTGATGCTTGAGAGGATATGAAAGATGATGGAGATAGTTTCTTTTGAAAGTCCTCTAATTTTGAAGTTTGGTTCCTCTTCTTTTTTCTCTTTCTCTTTGGTATTTAATAGAGCTCATAATTTGAATGAACTTTTCTTTCTCAATATACTTTCCTTCCTTTTGAATGCCTTTTAAACCTTCAATCAATGCTAGAGAATAATTAGTAGCCATTTAGAGCTATTGGAGAGCATTTATTAGATATTTAATGCACTAAAAATGGCCAAAAAAACTAGCCGTTATGAAAATTTCCATCGCAGAGATCGATCCTAGGGATCTCTGTGGCAAAAAATAAAAAATGGCTAGTTTTTATTTTTGGCTTGCAGAACAATAGAGGTCAACTCTAGGGTCGACCCCTTTGGGGTGCCGACTAGAAATCAGTATGCTAATAAGTCAGTTTCAGTAGGGGTCGACCCTTTTGCTATAATTTGATTTTTTTTCAATTTTCACATCCAAAAAATATAAAATTACCTCCAAAAGATTAGAATTCTTTTCTACTTACTCTTGAGGCTTTTAAAATATATATTCTTGATCTCCAACTTGATGAAATTATGATTTTATTCTTTTTTAAATTTTTTAATAAACTTAGAAAATCTTGTGAAACCTGAAAGGCATATTATTCTTTTTCCATGCCAAAATTCATTTGTACTTCTCTCAAATATTTTATAGTCATCAAAATCAATTCTTGAGGTAATAATCTCTCCCTTTTTTATGATGACAAAATATTTGAGTATAAATAAAATGAAGCATGCATAGAACATTAAAGTAAAATAGTGTCATTAAGGATTTTGAGTTTAAAATTAAGGCAATATGCAAATATATTCAATTGATGTAAATTTTTAAGATATGAGCTTTATAATATCAAGATATAATGTCAATGCCTATAGGTAGATGATTATAATGCATCATTACTATAAAGGATAGAGAAATAATATTATAAACCTTACTTTCTATAAATGACTTAGTTCTTTTAGAAGAGAGGTTAGGGGCTATAAAAAAAAATTTGCCAATCATCGAGCATGTAATTTAACATCATCAATTAATAATTGTTGCTTATACTAAACAATGCATTTACTCTCTCTTTTTGACATCATCAATTAAAAAACTATTCTTTTCATGTTTTGAATAAAATTTACTCCTTCTTTCTAATAAGAAGGAAGAACCTGCTCCTTAAAAGATGTTTCATAATATAATTGATACTATATGTGAAAAACATATTCCATATTCATGACAAAACAAGATGCCAACATTCAAAATATATAAAAATTATAAAAAGATATATTAAATAAATAGTTTTAGTCAAAATTTATAAAGATGTGACATGGAGTTTACATTACATATCAGAAGTATAAATAGTTAGCCATATAAGATAAGCACCACATACAATCAAAATTGGCCAACATGTATCATAAATTAATTGATTAAATATATAAATGCATACTTCATGAATATTCTTAATTTATCTTTAGTTCATTGCATATTTTTCATATACTCATTATACTATAATGTCTTAATTCAAATCAATGAGTACTAAGGTTTCAAATATTAAATTATTGAGCATCTTAAGAATTAAATGATTAAGCATATACTCTACGTTCCTCTTTTTAACTTTTAATAACATTAAAAAGCTTATGGGATGGATTAAGTAAAACCATCAAAATTAATAAGATGTAAGAGTGTTTCAAATGAGAGATGTATCAAATTCAAAATGATTTATCTTTTCTTTGAAAACTTATCTTTTGATTTAAAATATGCTTAAGACATTGCTTCACTTTCAAAAATTTGCTTGAACTCAAATACCAAAGTTTGGATAAGTATAACTCATTGATCAGATTTTCAAATATATACTTTTAAGCTTTAGGAGAAATAGAGCTTTTCAAAGATTTGAACAAAAAAATCAAGCATAACATTTTTTTTAATCTTTATCCATCAAACAAATCAATAAAATATATTATCAAAATCAATCAAAATTTAAAAAAGATATATCAAATTCAAAAAATCTTGATTTAATTTCAAGAGGATATTAAATTTGGACTTTATGGGATATTTAATATGAAAATAAGCATGTTTATTATCAAATTTATATAGATATCATTCTCTCCCTTTGTAAAAGGTTTAAATTCAAATTTTTCATGTCCATGTCGAGGGATAAAGCTTTTCAAGATATTTCAGCATATTTGATATTTAGTAAAGTATGTCCGATGCTAAATTTCTATTTAATACCATCAATTTAAATTTTTAATTTAATTTTAAAAAATAAAGATTTTTAAATAAAAGAAGTATAACATAAAAAAAATTTGACACCAATTTTAATATTTATTTTTTACTTTTCTTAGGAAGTTTTAATCAATTAAACTTTGAAAAGGTGTGTATCGAAAGAGTATGAAAAATAGTATCAGAGCAGAAAATAATTTTATAAAGATCTTATATTGTATATTAAAAATTTTATAAATTTATTTATAGGAATAAGAAGAGTTTTCAATTCAATTCAACTCCAAGAATATCAAGAATGTTCAAGCAAATCAAATTATGAAATCAATATATGAATGATACGATTTTAAGCAAGTTTCAATATTAGAGAATAATTTATTTGTTTGATACACATAAAAGTATAAATTAAGAGGAGTATAAGGCATTCGATAGAAAGCTTAAAATCAATAAGGCTTAAAATAAGATAATTGATTAAGAATTTTAGATCAAAAGTTCATTAATTTTTTCAACCAAATCAAATTAGAAAATATTTCTTTCCATGTTTTTCATACTAATAGCTGGATTAATTTACTTTCCAACTTTTTCCTTCTCTTTATTTTAAAATAAGTATATTTTAAATTTAGATTATCAAATTAATATATATATATATTCATTCTTTAGAATTATCTTCTCCTTTTTTAAAAAAAATTTCTATACTTAAGCTTTATAATTTTTATTACTCCCCTCTTTTATTTTAAGTTAAATACCTTTAATTTGATATCATATTAAACTTTAATTAATATCAATTTAGTAATCAATTCATCTTAAATAAATTTTTCTCTTTATACCAAGATATTTTCAATCAAGTAGCCTTTTAAGAGTAAAAATTTTACTTTCAAATTCAGATCAAGAGTTTTTTCTTTTCTCAAAACTATAAATACCTATATACTTCTCAATTTCAATTAAAAGAACTTTGGACTTCAAAAATTTTGAATAATATAATCTTAAAGCTACTTCTCTCTTTTTAATACTAAAGTAGATCATTCAAAAACATATCACAAGAATTTATCTCAAATAACATAATAGTAAGAATATGACCATAAAAATTTAAATTTGAGATTTTTTTTTATCAAAAGATAATGCAATAGAATTCAAGACAAAAATAAACTATTTAATATAAATTATGATACCAATTATAATAAATTTTTGAGAAATTATTTATTTATATCATTTAAAAGAAGTTTTTATTTGTTTCTCTGAACTTTACAAATCCAAGATATATAGATTCTTTCAAAATTAGAAATTTGGATATATCATTTAAAGTAAATTATTAAAAAATATATTTAATTTTTAATAAAATATCTTTTTTTCTTCTTAAGTAGTATCAATCAATTTGAAGCATAAAGATATCTTATAATTTATCTCAAGATATAATATCAAAGATTTTTTTTTATCTTGATATATTCATGCAAAATAGATTATTCACAAAGATATATTTTTTTTGGTCAAAGATAAAGCAATAGAATGTATGATAATAATGGTCTATTTGATATCAATTATTAAAGTCATTGTTCAAAAAAGATGAATCAATTAAATTTAGATCAAATTATTTTGATAAGTTAATTTGAATTGATACCAATAGATCATGCAAAATAAATCATAGAGAGATATTCCATTTAAACTTAGATCTTTCTTTTCTTAAGAAATATAATTTAATCAAGTTTAGAAAAGATATGAAATTCTTGATTTTATCTCAAATGATATCATATAAGCTATGTAAAACTAGATTTGAGATAAAACATTCTTTTCTTTTGTCAAAATAAAGCAAGAAAATTTAAGATAAGAATAGACTATTTGATACCAATTATAAGAATTATGATACTGATTATTTTAAAAATTAGTTTAAATAGCAAACTTCTTAATATCAAATATGAAAAAGAATTTAATTTTAGATACCCAATATTTTGGAGAGAAAAAGATGACATCTTTGAAAGATCTTCTCTAATTTGATACCCATTGAGTTGAAATAAATCAAGATTTTTTTAAGAGATTTCATTCCACTTTAAGATTGAAGAAAAAATAAATTTTAAATTCATCACTTAAAAATAATATGAATAAAATATGAAAGCATATTTTAAATTTAATTTGATACAAAGTATGAAAAGCATTCTTTAAGTTAGGGGACAAAATCGATAGAGGTTAAAATGAGAGAAATCTAGATATTAGCTCTATGTATTGATCTAACTATAGAATTTCAAATCCTTAGGGGTTAACCTAAAATGCACTACAACTTAATACATCAAATATTTTGAATTTATAATTGATGTCTTATCTTTAAGTACTTATTTCATGCTAATTTTTTTATTATAATTTTAATAATTTAGTATTTTATGGAAGAATGTCAAGCATAGTTTTACTTGTATGTTCAATAATTCAAAAATATTCATATTCAATTAAGTATTTTTTAATTTAAGTTTATTAATTATAAAATTGATAAGAAAAAGCTATTATATCATATTGAATTTTAAGATAATTTTAATTCATATCATAATATAATACTTAGAGAAGAACATATTAACCTCTTAAAAATGAAGTATTCAAATCATCAAAATCAATCAATCATACTAATCTTACTAATATATAAAAAAAATTTCAAGCAAGTAAACATAATATGAAATTATATTAAAGTCAATAGATTTAATTAAAATAACTTTAACAATCATTGATGGTATGATCTGAGAAAAAGTTTAGATATACCATGCATCAATACACATTCTTTTTTATTTTCAAGGCATCCATAAAAATTTTCTTTCTTTTATTTTATTTGGATCTATTGGTGCAAAAATCTGTGAGGACGCTGGAGGTAGCTGGAGTTAGAAAGACGAGGCTATTGATGAAACTCGTAAAATAAAGTCTAAATCGAAGGTGGATGGCTCTGGCAGGATCCACCGATGCTCAAGTTAGTTCTCTGGCCAATTGGAATGGAGTGCTTAGAAAATAGAGAAGCAGAGTAATCAGGGTGGGGAAGAGAACTTAGAGAAAAACATATCTGAAGAATTTTTTTTTATAGACGAAGCATGTAACAAACTGATGGTGACAGCTAGAACTATCTGGTAGTGGACGCTTCAAGCCATGTGGAGTTTGTTATTGAAGATGAGTTGTCATTTGTCGCAACTTGCAGGCAGTTGAGATCCATTTGTTAGAGTTTGGATGTAGGTTAAAAACTTTAGTATATGCAGTAAACTTATAACCAATCAAGGTTTGTTGGGATAATGTCTAGTAAATTTGTGGGTGCCTCCTAAATTGAGATATGAAGTACTATGCTTCATCCTTTGTAGTGTAATTATCATGAATTAGTGGTTTGATTAGGTCCTTTTGGATAGCTCTAGCCGACAGGCATAATATGGACTAAGTAGATCCATGATTGGTTGGGAGAAGCTTATCCTGAAAGGTATTCGAATGAAAGGACTTCGACTGAAGAAAGCATAATGAAAAGGAGTACATCCAGAAAGAGTTTGCCTGGAAGGAGCATTGCTGGGAGGAGCGCAGTTGAAGGAGTTCGGCTAGAATGAGGGCTGCTGGAAGGAGTGCGACTAGAAGAGTTCATCCAGAAGGAGCATGACTGAAGAAACTCATCTGGAAGGAGTATGACTGGAGGAACTCTTCTAGAAGGAGCACGACTGGAAGGAGTTCATCCAGACAGAGTTTGGCTAGATGAAATCTGCCAGGTGATTGAAAGAAATTTAGTTGGATAGAGACTGACTAGAAGGAGTTCATAAAAGGAGTCTGGTGGGCGATTGGAAGTAGTTTGGCTGGTCGACGTTCATCATGCTATCAACAGGCTGCATAGTGTTTAGATGAAAATCATCTATGTTTTGAAGAGGTAGTTCGACATCCATGTGGTGGAGGTAGTCTAGACTTCAACGAGGGTTATTTTATCCTTAACACTTGTCCCCCTACTTTCGAGTTCAAATTTTGGATGAAGAGAGCATGGAAATCACAATAATCGAAGTCCTCTACTAGTTTCTCGCTTATCAGGAAGCGAAACATTTTGTCTCTTTTTTAGTTGGTGCTAAAGCTTCTTAATGCATGAAAGATCTAAAAAGATATATTCCATTGAAAACTCATCTGGCATAGAGCTCCATGTACGGCATGATAAATGTCCTGTCAGATGTCAGAAATGGGCACGATGGATGGGACACGTGGTGGGTCGAAATTGGCAGAGGACGATCTACAATCATAACCACTTCAGGCTTCTCCCTATTATTTAAATTCCTTCTTCCTCTTCCAACTTCTCATTTTTGTCGGTACCTTCTCCCTCTTGTTCCTTGCTTCCTCATCTCCTCTAAACAATCTGGTGCGATCCTTAGCCATCGTCATCTTTCTCGACTATTTCTCATCCTTCTGATTATCTTTCCATGCTCTTCATCTGCTTTAGGTTAGTTTCTCATCTCTTTCCTCTTCACTTCTTTGCTTTTCAGTCATTGTTTGGATGTCCTCCTCAGATTTCTCTAGTAGGTTTTGCCCTTTTTTCCTTCCAAGACTTTGTTGTCTCTTTTTTTTCTTGATTTTTTGGAATTTTTTTTCAAATTTAGTTTGATCTGCTTGTCCACTAAGAAATCTTGGTCAACTTGTTCGGGGAGTCCGACCCATCTTAGCCTAATGGATCCAATCCATAAGGAAGCTGATCCCATAGAAGCATCTCATCCCCCTTTCGCCCCTGACACCATTTCTTGTGCACTTCATCCTATAGACCTTTCCTTGATACGAATTCAGTATGGGATACCCTCAAAAAATGAGCTCGAACTCTCCGAACCTAGTGGCCGAGCTTGCTCTCCATCCCTGAGTTATTTTTGCTTATATACCGAGGCTCTCTATGCTGGACTTCAACTTCCAATCCCTCCTTTCATTGTAGCTCTTTTTAGGTTCTTGAATATCTTCTTTGCCTCCATGGTGTCGAACTCATTTAGGTTCATCATTGAATTTCTTTCTTTATGCATCAGAGTCGAGATCCAACCTACCATTTTTTTGTTCCATAATTACTTCACTTTCAAACATCATTCCACTGCCAAAGATTGGTGGTACCTATCTCCTCAGTTCGGTAAGAAGGGGTTACTCAAGGGTGCCCGTTCTTCCATTCACATACCTGTTTAGGTTATATCTAAAGTAGTTTTATGTTTATTTTACTTGCATATTGATTATAAATCAAACATGCAACTTGGTTGATAGAACCATGTTGTAAAAATATTTTACAAACATGAAAATTATTTTCAAAAAGCCAAACCCTAACCCTCAATCCAAAACTTAATTAAGAATTAAGAAGTTATTTGATTAGGTTCTAGGATTGTAAATTGAAGATCCTATGACACGAATCATAACACATTGGGTTAATCAGTTAGTGGGGATTAAGTCCATTAATTGGGTTAGACTTAAGATTAGATTAAACAATGGACTTAATAAGAGAATTGACTAAATCTAATCAATTGTTGTCTTAGATTAGGTCAAGGATTCTCTAGATCAATTGCTATTGTTGTAATTGGTTCTTGGCTTCGTGGTCTAGCATGATGGACTTGATTCTTGGCTTCGCAGTTTAGCATGAACTATTATGGTGATCTGATTAAGACTAATTAAATCAGTTGGTGTCTAAGGTAAACCAAATCAGTGATTTTTAATTGGCAGCCCGCTTACCTGGCCATTTCTGATGGTGTCTGAAGCAAGCCTGATAGACCCTTCTACCGATCGAACTTACCTGACCTCTTGGTGAGATTATGTTTTGATCGGATCACTTGACTATTCGAGCTAACCCATGTCAGCTAGGTAAATCAGTGTGACTAATTTAGGTGCTCCTAGACTAGCCTATTAGTGATCTTCCTTAAGCTGACTTGGTAAAGCCAGTGGGAGGATCATGATAAGCTGGTTAATCTGACCTACTCACTTCTATAAATAAATCCTCTAAAATTATTAGATCCCTAAAATGAAATAGTTATATGATAACTAGATCATAGCCTCCTATTGAAGTGGATGATAATGGGTCCATCAGTTGAATAATCATTGAAGGCCCAAAGGCCTGGTGCTTATCGGTTGATGAAATTATCATTCATTATATGGTCTCTTGGATATATCTTTCTAAATGGTGCTCAGATGGGCCAACCAAAGTTGGACCTGATCATTCATTGGTTGGATGGGCCAAGTATGGTCATGTTAATGGTTGGACCTAACTGGACCCTTTTTTGAGAAGGCCAAAGCCAACTGATAAGGGTCTGGGGCAAAATTTAATTACTTAAAATTGTTTGGAAAAATAATTGGTTATGAACCTATCCTTAGATGTACATGGATGGGCTAACCAAAGTTGGGCTTGTGTATAGTCTATGTGGATTCTAGTATCCACTAAGAAATTAGGGTAATTCCTCGGATTGGAGGTAGATGAAGGGGAAATCCTGATTTTTCGGGTCAGGTTCATTCAAATCTGATTGGATCAAGAGGAATATTTCAAAAATTTTCTCTTAGATCTAGATCAGATCTAACATTTTTCAGATCTAATTTTATGATTTGATAAATAAGAAAATTAAATTAAATTAAATCTAAATTAGTTTTACCTTGATATGGGTAATCTGATTATCCGTTGATGATCTTGCTGATTGCCTGAGGTTCTAAATCTAGCCACGCAAGCGCTTGGCCTCTACCGATATCCACTTGGGTTGGATCTAGAGATCTTTTTCTTCTCTTTCTTTTCTCCAAAAATTAGATCTGGATCTGATTTGAAAAATCTTCAAAACTGCTTTTGAAGATGTGCTGCTATCTCTTGTAGTAGGGCTGCCTTCTTGCTTTCCTGTCGTCTTTTGATTGCCTAAATTGCACCAAACTCATGCCCAACCTTCCTTGGGTGTGGAGAGGAGGGAGAGGATCTGAAGATAGCATGGAAGGGGGAGAGGGGCAGCCTTGGGGCATGGCTTGGAGAAAACTCTTGAAAAAAAGTGGGTGCAGACAGATCTTTATATAGACCCTGTTGCACCACACAGTGCCACATCACCTCGACCAATCACATTGCTTCATGCAATTAGATCTAAATCTGATTGGTGGGATGACATCACCTAATCTAATCAGATGAGAGACCCATAGATTCATCCTAAGCTGGTGCCTAAGATTGGTCAAAGTCTATTAGTGAGGGTCACCTATTTTGAATCCAAGAAGCAACCTAGAGTCCCATCCGTATGGGACTCCAGGCGTCCCTATCCATGAGCGCACGCCATCCTAGGCATGCACCCCCTCCTTTCCAAAATTCAGTAAGGGGACAATCCCCTATCTGCTCTCCAATAAGTGCATGACACATGGGCAGATGTCCAAGGATCAAAGGTCAATGTTTGACCAAAGTCAAAGGACAAGAATTAGCAGGTGATGAAAAATGGCAGGTGTTGTCTCAAATTTATCTCATAAATTAAGACAACCCTTTTCTGACCTAGACAAGCTCCAGTCAGACCAGGCAAAGGTACCTGAGTGAGCACAAACTCATTTGGCTCAGTCGAGACAACTTTTATGATAAGAAAAAAGAGAATGTTAGATTCAATCATGTGCTAGCACGATTTCCTTGAACCTAATTGAATCTAATTTAAACCAATTGAACTAGGTTAGTTCAATTGATGATATCTAGATCTAAATCCTTATTTGTGTGATCCAGTTAGGTTCAGTTCTGTATGATAATGGGATATGTTGTGATCTCCATCATCGACATCATCTAAACTCTTTCCAATGGATCAGAACTCTTTCGATTTAGACAATTAGAATGATCGATCATCTAAATCATTCTAGTTGCTCCCAAAATCCACTAGTGACACCTAGTAGTATATGGTGGCAACCCATCAAAACTGAAAATGAACCTTTCAGTGCAGCTACTTGTGTGATTAAGTTCTTCTATCTTGAGCCCCGATCAGATTAGGGTTAAGGTGAACTCATCAAACCCTAATTTCTATCATATGATTTAATCATTCGATTCAAGTCCGATGTGAAAACCTTAATAGAAACTCTTTCTATTATTTCACTCTCTACCATGGCCATGGGCTTATGGACTTGATTCTCATGATCATCATAAGGCTGCTCCTCATCCACCGAGGTAGATAGATTCCATCTTGGTGCAATCCAATTCCTACAATGAACATGCTATAGCCAACATACACCTCAAGATTCCAAATGGCTAGGAGATCGAGTCATGGTGTAGTCAAACTATAACACCCTCAAGGTGAACTGCCGATGCACCTCAGGTCAAAGAACCAGACACACCACTACAGCTTCGAGTCAGTCATCGACGAGAAGGTAGACTTCCTTATGACTACTCAAGGTGGTCACGCTCAGTGCCCTCATTCTCTAACGAGTATCTGTACTCTTACTTCGATATTTCTACACCATAGACTCAAGACTCATCTACTATAAAGAAGCGATTGTACACTAACCTTCTAGATCAATCACCATCCTCATGATGATCCTATGGTCAGGAGCATTTTATGAGTTAATAATGAAAATTCTTATCTTAAATTTTCAACTCTTGAAAATAAAAATTATCATTACCATTAACTCAAAGGATGTATCACAGACACTAAATACACATATATGATAGAAAATAACCCATTTTATTATTTATAGTCAAAATTATAATTTTGCCCCTAGAAGTGTATTACAAGTGTCAGCCAATTCTGGCTTCTAGGGCACACATATCTAACAAACTTCCACTTGACCTAAAGCCAATTGGCTACAAATCTAAGTCCCATCTTCTTAAGGTGGGCTTCGATCTTCTGCTGGCCTAACGACTTTGTAAGCGGGTCCACCACATTATTTGCGGAGTCGACTCTCTTGACCTCGACATAACCCTTCTCGAGGTAATCGCGGATGAGATGGTATCACTGCTTGATGTGCTGGATTTTCTAGTGAGACCTCGACTCTTTAGCAAGGGCTATGGCGCCATTGTTGTCGCAGTGCAAAGGAATGGCATCTGATGGCATCACTCCGATCTCTGCAGCAAACTTTTTATACCAGAATATCTCCTTTGCATCTTCTGATGCAGCGATGTATTCTGCTTTCATGGTGGAATCTGCTATCACTATCTACTTGAAACTTTTTCAACTGACAGCTCCACCATTGCACATAAATAGACTCCTAGATATCAACTTTTGATCATCTACATCAGACATAAAGTCCGAGTCTGTATACCCCTGAACTTGAAGTTCTCCATTACCAGAGATCAACAACATATCCTTAGTTCTTCTCAAGTACTTAAGGATACATTTCATAGAAGTCCAGTGTTATTCACCTAGATTTGACTGATATCTGCTCGTGACACTCACGGCATGGGCTATATCAGGTCTGTACATAACATGGCATACATGAGGCTCCCTATTGCTGAGGCATAAGGGATCTTTCTCATGCGTTCTATTTCCTCAAGTGTGCTAGGGCACATCTTCTTGAAAAGATGAATGCCATGTCTGAAGGGTACTAAACCCCTCTTAGAGTTTTCCATACTAAACCTCTTTAGCACTTCCTCTATGTACATCTTCTGTGAAAGTCCTAGCATCCTATTTGGTCTATCTCCATAGACCTTAATTCCCAGAATTAAAGATGCTTTTTCCTAGGTCTTTCATGGAGAATTCTTTAGATAAACCACATTTTAACTGTGGTCAACATGGGAATATCATTCCTCAATAAGGAGGAGCTCATCCACGACGTGAATACATGACGAGAGAAAGACAACATGCTGCCACTACCTTTTTGAAAACATACATGAATTCCCTCACTATGAAATCAAATATTTGATCACATCATTGAAGAAATGAGTATTCCCAACTCCGAGATGCTTGCTTAAGTCCATATATGATCTTTGCAGCTTGCAAACCTTATGATCATCATCACTGGATGTGAAACCTAGCGGCTATTCCATATAGATATCTTCCTCAAGATATCCATTTAAGAATGCCATTTTCACATCCATTTATCATATTTCATAATCGAAATAGGCTGCAACAGCAAGCAATATGCGAATGGATTTTAGCATAGCTACTGGCGAAAAGGTATTTTGATAGTCAATGCCTTCACGTTGACTATAACCTTTTACCACTAATCTAGCTTTGAATGTCTCCACATTCCCATTTGCACCAATCTTTCTTTTGTAGATCCATTTACACCTAATAGGTATTATACCTTCTGGTGGATCTACCAAGTTCCAGACTTAGTTTGAGTGCATCGAGTCAATTTCTAACTTCATTGCCTCTAACCATTTCTTGGAGTCGATATCTGATATCGCCTCATTATATGTTTTAGGATCATCACTATGAACCCCATTACCTACTAGGAACATTTTCTCTACATCCTCTGAAATAACCTAAGTAACCTCTCAGGGGGACAAAAAATCCTTTCCAATCTATGAGGTGAGGAGGTAGTGTATGAGATGGCTTAACCTGATTTGGTTCCATAATAGTCCTTAGCTCGTTGCTCTTGTGAGACTTTCTCTTCGAGCTTGATCTTCTTTCCAATGCCGCTATCTTGAATAAATTATTTTTCAAAAAAGATGGCATGTCGACTTACAATCACATTATGATCTTTTGGAATGTAGAAATAATATCCTAATGACTCTATAGGATACCTATGAATCGAGCTCTAAAGGCCCTAAAGTCTAACTTATCTATTTGTTGTCTTTTGACATGAGCCGGACAACCCCAGATTTTGAGATGACTCAGACTTGGTTTCTTACCATACCATATCTCATACGGTGTGGTAGAAATGATTTTAGAGGGAACCCTATTCAGTAAGTATATTGTAGTTAACAAACAGTATCCCCAAAGAAAATCCTCTTCTTTT
>QRFJ01006185.1:0-31740 GCA_006176705.1 Cocos nucifera | reverse complement strand
GATCATCTATATCGGACATGAAGTCCGAGTCTGTGTATCCCTGGACCAGGAGTTCTCCATTACCAAAGACCAACATCATATCCTTAGTTCTTCTCAAGTACTTAAGGATACATTTCACAGAAGTCCAGTGTTCTTCACCTGGATTTGACTGATATCTGCTTGTGACACTCACAGCATGGGCTATATCAGGTCGTGTACATAGCATGGCATACATGAGGCTCCCTATTGCAGAAGCATAAGGGATCTTGCTCATGCGTTCTATTTCCTCAGGTGTGCTGGGGCACATCTTCTTGGAAAGATGAATACCATGTCTGAAGGGTATTAATCCCCTCTTAGAGTTTTCCATACTAAACCTCTTTAGTACTTCCTCTATGTACATCTTCTGTGAAAGTCCTAGCATCCTATTCGGTCTATCCCTATAGACCTTAATTCCTAGAATAAAGGATGCTTCACCTAGGTCTTTCATGGAGAATTCCTTGGACAACCACATCTTGACTGATGTCAACATGGGAATATCATTCCCAATAAGGAGGATGTCATCCACGTACAATACGAGGAAGACAACAGCGCTCCCACTGACCCTTTTGAAAACACATGGTTCCTCTTCATTTTTGATGAAACCAAACTTTTTGATCACATCATTGAAACGAGTGTTCCAGCTCCGAGATGCTTGCTTAAGTCCATATATGGACCTTTGCAGCTTGCAAACCTTGTGATCAGTATCACTGGATGTGAAACCTAGCGGCTGTTCCATATAGATATCTTCCTCAAGATATCCATTTAGGAATGCCGTTTTCACGTCCATTTGCCATATTTCATAATCGAAATAGGCTGCAACAGCAAGCAATGTGCGGATGGATTTTAGCATAGCTACCTGGGGAAAAGGTATCCTGATAGTCAATGCCTTCACGTTGACTATAACCTTTTGCCACCTAGTCTAGCCTTGAATGTCTCCACATTCCCATCTGCACCAATCTTTCTCTTGAAGATCCATTTACACCCAATAGGTACTATACCTTCTGGTGGATCTACCAAGGTCCAGACTTGGTTTGAGTGCATCGAGTCGATCTCTGACTTCATTGCCTCAAGCCATTTCTCGGAGTCGATATCTGATATCGCCTCGTTGTAGGTTTTGGGATCATCACCATGAGCACCATTACCTATGAGGAACATTTCCTCTACATCCTCTGAAATAATACCTAAGTATCTTTCAGGGGGACGGGAAACTCTTTCCGATCTACGAGGTGGAGGAGGTAGTGTTCTTATTGGCTCAACCTGATTTGGTTCCACTTGGTCCTTAGCTCTTTCTGCTTGTGAGACTTTCTCATCAAGCTTAATCTGCTTTCCAATGCCACTATCTTGAATAAACTATTTTTCAAGAAATATGGCATGTCGACTCACAATCACATTGTGGTCTTCTGGAATGTAGAAATAGTATCCTAATGACTCTTTAGGATATCCTATGAATCGAGCTCTAAAGGACCTAAACTCTAACTTGTCCGCTTGTTGTCTTTTGACATGAGCCGGACAACCCCAAATTCTGAGATGACTCAGACTTGGTTTCTTACCGTGCCATATCTCATACGGTGTGGTAGGAACGGTTTTAGAGGGAACCCTATTCAGTAAATAGATTGAAGTTAATAATGAATGTCCCCAAAGAAAATCTGGGAGGTCTGTGAAGCTCATCATGGATCGAACCATATCCAATAGAGTCCGATTTCTCCGTTCTGAAACCCCGTTGAGTTGAGGTGTTCCTGGTGGAGTCCATTGAGAGACTATGCCATTTTCCTTAAGATAGTCTAGGAATTCCCGGCTAAGGTATTCACCTCCTCGATCTGATCGAAGAACCTTAATGGGTTTTCCAGTTTGTTTTTCTACTTCATGTCTGAATTCTTTGAACTTTTCAAAAGCTTCAGACTTGTGTCTCATAAGATACACATACCCATACCTAGACAGATCATCGGTAAAGGTAATGAAGTAGACAAAATTGCCTCTAGCCGGCACATCGAATGGGCCGCACACATCAGTATGTACTAGGGCAAGGAGATCTGTGGCCCTCTCCCCATGTCCAACAAAAGGGAGTTTAGTCATTTTGCCTTGAAGACAAGATTCACAAGTTGGATATGACTCAAAAGTCAATGGACTCAATAGCCCATTTTTCTCCAATTTGTTGATCCTATCTTCTGCTATATGACCTAATCTCAGGTGCCATAGATATCTGTCGTTTGGACTATCCCTAGGTCGTTTGGCATTCACGTTTTGCTCGATAGTTAGAACAGGTACATCAATATGTAGCTGATAAAGACCATTAATAAGGAAACCATTTGCAATTTTATTTCTTTCATAAAGAATGTTACAATGGTCCTTAAAGAAGGTGATCACATAACCTTCTTGTGCTAAGCATGAAACAGAAATCAAATTCCTGCTAGCTGCAGGCACAATAATAACAGTCTTTCAAAACTAAGTCTAAACCAGATGGTAATCGAAGAGGGTATGTTCCCACGGCTACTGCAGCAACTCTTGCTCCATTACCGACGCGTAGGATCATGTCTCCATCCCTCAGCCTCCTGCTATCCTCAAGACCCTGCATAGAAGTGCATAGGATGAGCACTAGAATCCAGAGTCAAGCACCCAACTGGATGCAGAAGAAACCGTAAGGTTAGACTCAATAACGAGCATACCTCCAGAAGGACCTTCCTTCTTGTTCTTTAGGGTGGCCAGGTAAGTAGGGCAGTTCCGCTTCCAATGGCCGTCGCTGTTGCAATGGAAACACTTTCCTTTGCCATCGACCTTCTTCTTCGGTTCTGCCTTCTTCTTCTTTGATCCTTCTACCTTTTGCTTTTTCACAGACTTCTTTTTCTTTCCATAAGACTTTCTTTTGGAAGAAGTCCGTTCCATAGCAAGAACTGAGCCTTTAGAACCTTTCATAGAAAGCTCAGCGGTAACCAGCATATTCATCAACTCGGCCAAGGAATTTCTGAAGTTTATGCATGTGGTAATTCATGATGAATTGCCCATATGCATCAGTCAAGGATTGCAGAATAATATCATTCTGCAAGTCCAAGTCCAACTTCACACCGAGCTTCTCAAGCTCTTCCATGTCCTTGATCATTGTCAGACAGTGATCTTGGACTGACTGCCCATCACGCATCTTAGCCTTAAAAAGTCGTTTCGTGACTTGATATTTGGCTGCGCGACTCTGTTCACCAAACATCTCCTGCAGGTGAGCCAACATTTGGCGAGCAGTCCCGATATCTTCATGTTGGCGCTGGAGCTCATCAGACATCGAGCCCAACATGTAGTATCTGGCCTTATTGTCTTCGTCAATCCATTTTTCCAGAGACGCTCTCTGTTCAGTGGATGGACGAGCTGGTAAGGTGGGAGGGTCCTGGTCCAAAACATGTGTTAACTTCTCTGAACCCAAAACAATTTTGTAGTTCCTGAGCCAATCTTTATAATTGGGTCCAGTCAGTCTATGTGTGTCTAGGATACGTGCCAGTGGGTTGGACGCAGACATTTTCCTGTAGAGAGTCAAAGATTCTAGTTAGATACTGTAATTTTGACTTGACCAATTTGTTTAGGGATTTTATTTTTAAACAAATTAGCTCCCACTATTTTCTCGGATCCCTACACTCCCTCTGTAGAGATGCGAAAATCTCCGCGATTGATGATTTCTAGTGGGTGGTGCGGTCTCACCAACTGACTCATCACCTCACCTAACAGTTATTGGTGATGGGTTAGCCAATGAGTGAACAACTCTTGTTCAATGATTCTCTAATCATGGTGCACCCAAACTTGGTCTCTAATTCATGAATCTCACCGTATCCGGAATATTGATCCACTCCTTAGTTAAGTCAGACCCACCATTTGCATAGACTGGGTTCCTAATTGGGTCTCTCACCGTATCCGGAATATTGAGCCCAACTCATCCTCCAGCCCATAGCATCCAATGCCTAATAGACATGGTTGCGTCTTCCCGGTGCAACTGAGCCACTGTATCCAGCCGAGAACAATCAACCCCGGGAAGGGCCCGCACGTCTACAATGGTGGAAGACCTCGGACTTAATCTTTTCTTAGGGAGAATTGATTCAGGTCTCATTAAACTAGACTTGGCTTAGTCATAACAATTATGACTAACCTAGTGGCATGGGTCAGCTCGGATTATTGACCACCTCAGATCAGAACTGTGTCAACAGATATGGCCAGGTAAGTGAGACCGGTGGAAGGAATATGCCATTAACTCGTACAAGAACGCATTCAGGTCGAGTAGCTTCCAATTAAAAACCAGTCGGTCGTCTGTGCCAAACTTACCTTAGACACCAAATTGTTGAGTCAGAACCAATTGGGTTAGCCTACAATCCAGACTCTAACCTCTGAGCCTAATTAGGTCTTGCTTGATCGTGACTCGATCTTGACCCAGACTTAATCCTATTAGGCTGGTCAATTTAAGCATTGTTGATCCCATCTAACCAACTCTTGATTCGGTTTGATCAACCGCTTAGACCTAATTGAGCTACCCAAGCCCGAACCCAGTATTATGAATATGTCTTAGATCTGAAATTCTCAATTTTAGACCTAATTAATATTCCATAAACTTAATTCTTAATTAAGTTAGGGTTCATAAACAAAATATGCACAATAAATCCTAGGGTTTCAGGATCTAGGGTTTTGCAGAAAGTAAGTTTTGGGTTTCTGATTAAGGACGAACACGCAGCACCCCTACACATCATAAGAACACCCCATCGAATGGGAAGAGAGGGCCTTTAAACCCTTCTTCGTTCTTATGACCGGACGGCCAAGAGGAACGCCTTAATCAGGAACATTCAATAAACATTCAATACTACAAAACAGTTATAGATCTATATCATATATCTCATATACAAATTTAGATCTAACCATGGCATATTTTGCATACATCTCATGTATCATAATCATGCATGTTTTCAGATCTAAATTATCACATAATAATCTGAAAAATTAGATTTAAATTGATCTAATCAAAATAAATTCTAATCTAGACAATTATGTAGAACTATTCTACAACTAGTCTAGTCATGCATCTATCATATCTCATATGATATTTAAAATTAAATAATTTTTATTTGCTGTTTATCAGATGTTATTATAACACTTATAATATCAGAAAATAGTAAATAAGAAGATCTAAAATATGATTTAATCATATTAAATCAAAGACATGCAAAACTATTCTATAGAACTATTCTATTCTAGAACTAGTCATGCATATCTTCATGTTCTTAGATCCAAATCATTTAATTTTAATTTTTCTGATTTCAGATCTGATCACATCTCATGTGACATCTGAAATCACGTTATTTTTAATTAAAATAAAATTAAAAATCAGATCTAAACTATTTTTAGAACCATGGCTCTGATACCACTTGAAGGGAAATCCTGATTTCCCTGACCAGGTTCGTTCAGATCTGATCAGATCAAGAGATATATTTCAAAAATTTTTTCTCTTAGATCTGTATCAGATCAGGGATGCTTCAGATCTGATTCTTATTTATTTAATAAAAATTAAATGAAAAGGATAAATTAAATCACATTCAATTTACCTGAATAGGGTAATCCTATTACCCTGTTGATGATCCTGTTTGCAGCGGAAGGTTCTGGATCAAGCCACGCAAGCGCCTGGCCTCTACCGGTATCCACTCGGGCTGGATCTGGAGATCCTCTTCTTCTCTATCACGCCTCCAAAAATCAGATCTGGATCTGATCTGGAGGATCTTCAAAACTCCTTTTGAAGATCTGCAGTCGTTCTTCGCAGCAGCGCAGCCTTCTTGCTTTTGATCTCCTTTTCTTGATCTAAATCGCACCAATCCAAATCCAAAACACTTTTGGACGTGGAGAGCAAGGGGAGAAGAGAGTATGGCGTGGAGAAAGGGGAGAGAGGCAGCCTTGGGGCGTGGGAAGATTGCTTCTTGAATTATTCTTGATTATTTTTTCACTTGGGCGCTGGGTCTCTTATATAGACTAAGCGTGATCCAAGTCATCTTCCTCCCAACCAATCACAACCCTTTGTGAAATCAGATCTAAATCTGATTGGTGGGATTAGAGTCCCCTGGATTCCTACTTGGAGAGTGCCTTGGACCAGTCAAACTGGATTCTTAGAAGAACTCTCATTGGAATCCTAAAGGGAGATGGAGTCCTTGTCCAACAAGGACTCCTAGGCGCCTCCTACTTGGGCTCACGCCACCCTTGGCGTGCGCCCTTCTCCTTGCCAGGTTCTGGCAGGGGGACAAGGCCCCCACCAGCTCTCCAATAGGTGCATGACATGTGGTCAAAAGTCAAAGGGTGAATGGTCAACGTTTGACCAGTCAAAGGTAGACTTTTGACCAAAGTCAAAGAACAAGAAATGGCAGGTGACCAAAAATGGCAGGTAATGTCTTACAAATAAGACAACCTATTCTGACTTGGACAACCTCCAGTCAGACCATATGAAGGCCTCTGATTGAGCACAAACTCCTTTGGCTCAGTCAGGACAACTTATTTATGATAGTAAAAGAAGAACGTTAGGTTCAATCGAGTGCTAGCACGATTTCCTTGAACCTAATTGAATCTCATTCAGATCAATTGAACTAGATCAGTTCAATTGATGATCACCAGATTCAAACCCTTGTTTGTGTGACCCAGTTAGGTTCAGTTCTGTATGGTAATGGGATATGTCATGATCTCTATCATCGACATCATCGAAACTCCTTTCGATGGATCAGAACTCTTCTGATTCGAACAGCTAGAATGATCGATCATCTAAATCATTCTAATTGCTCCCAAAATCCACCAGTGACACCTAGCAGTATATGGTGGCAACCCATCAGAGCTGAATGCGAACCTCTTGGTGCAGCTACCTGTGTGATTCAGTTCTTCTATCTTGAGCCCCGATCAGATTAGGGTTAAGGTGAACTCGTCAAACCCTAGTCTCTGTCATATGATGTAATCATTCGATTCGAGTCCAATGTGAAAATCTAAATAGAAACTCTTTCTATTATTTCACTCTGCCATGGCCATGGGCTTCAGGACTTGATTCTCATGATCATCATAGGGCTACTCCTCTACCACCGAGGTAGATAGATCCCATCTTGATGCAATCCAGTTCCTACAATGAACATGCTATAGCCAACATACACCTCAGGGTTCCATATGGCTAGGAGACCGAGTAATGGTGTAGTCAAACTATAACACCCTCAAGGTGAACTGCCGATGCATCTCAGGTCAAAGAACCAGACACACTACTGCAGCATCGAGTCAGTCATTGACGAGAAGGTAGACTTCCTAATGACTACTCGAGGTGGTCACGCTCAGTGCCCTCGTTCTCTAACGAGTACCTGTACTCTCGCTCCGGTGTCTCCACACCGTAGACTCAAGACTCATCTACTAAAGAGAAGCGATCGTACACCAACCTTCCGGATCAATCACCATCCTCGTGATGATCCTATGGTCGGGAGCTGTTTATGAGTTAATAATGATTATTCATGTCTTAAATTTTCAACTCTTGAAAATATGAATTATCATTACCATTAACTCAAAGGATGTATCACAGACACTAAATACACATGTGTGATAGAAAATAACCCATTTCATTAATTATAGTCAAAATTATAATTTTGCCCCTAGAAGTGTATTACAAGTGTCAGCCAATTCTGGCTTCTAGGGCACATATATCTAACATACCTGTACTCTCACTCCGGTGTCTCCACACCATAGACTCAAGACTCATCTACTAAAGAAAAGTGATTGTACACCAACCTTCTGGATCAATCACCATCCTCGTCATGGTCCTATGGTCGGGAGCATTTTATGAGTTAGCAATGATTATTCATATCTTAAATTTTCAACTCTTGAAAATATAAATTATCATTACCATTAACTCAAAGGATGTATCACAGACACTAAATGCACATATGTGATAGAAAATAACTCATTTTATTGATATTAATCAAAATTACAATTTTGCCCCTAGAAGTGTATTACAAGTGTTAGCCAATTCTAGCTTCTAGGGTACATATATCTACCAGTTCTCCTCCTACTCCTCACACGATTGGCCTTTACTTTATCTCTTGTCAGGATGAGATCCTCCTCCTGTTTCTGACGTGGTTGGTTTTCCTTTGTTAGGGCGAGGTCCTCCTATTCCTAACAAAGCTATTGGGATACAAAAGGATCATTGAAAGGATCTCTTCCCTCCTATCTTTAATAATCGGAGGTCTTCTACTTTGTTTAAAGATGAAGTTCCATTATGTTGTTCCCGGCCATCATATAACTTTGCAACAAAGAACATGGGTATTGAAAATAAGGAAGCTTTATTGGGGCAAGATTATTGATAATACATTCTCAAGTTCTTAAAGTTCTAAGGCCATGGGAGTGCTGGTCCCCCAAGCTCTTTCAGATAGTATGTCCCCGATCGGATGATTTTCACAACCTCATAGGGGCCTTCCAGATTTGGGGTGAGCTTTTCTTGGTTTTGAGGTTGCGAAACATTCACCTGTTGGAGCACCAGATCTCCTACTCTGAATGTTTTGCTTCTGACCCTAGAGCTGTAGTAGCGGGCTATTCTTTGCTTGCAAGCTGCCATTTGAATTTGAGCTTTCTCTCGCTTTTCTTCTAGCAGGTCAAGATTTGCTTTGAGATCCTAGGAGTTACTTTCTTCATTAAAGGCCTCGACCCACGTTGAAGGAAATCGGAGTTCCACTAGAATAACTGCCTCCATCCTGAAGGCTAGTGCAAAGGAGATTTCTCTGGTAGGCAATCTCTGGGTAGTTTGGTACACTCAGAGCACGTGATAAAGTTCATCCACCCATGTGCCCTTTGCCCTCTCAAGTCTCGCTTTTATCTCCTGTAGCAAAGTTCTGTTAGTTACTTCTACTTCAACATTTGCTTGCGAATGTGCTGCTGATGTAAAGTCATGAGATATGTTTAGATCTTCATAGAACTCAGCAAAATTTGTACCTACAAATTGATGTTCATTATCAGTAATTAACATTCAAGGTAGACCAAACCTACAAATAATTGACTTTCAGATAAAGTCCTATACTTTGGCCTTAGTGATCTTTGCCAAAGGTTCGACCTCAACCCACTTAATAAAATAATCTGCTGCCATCAGCAGGAACTTTCGCTATCCAAATATCATAAAAAAGGGCCCAAGTATATCCATCCCCCATTGTGCAAATGGCCATGGGTAGTCTAGTGGTGTGAGCTGTGAAGCCGGCTATCTCTGAATGTTTGCATTTCTCTGACATCTATCATATTTTCTTACATAATCCACCACATCTTGGTGCATAGTTGGCCAATAATATTCCTGATGGAGTAACTTATGTGATAAGAACCTTGCCTCCAAATGATTTCTATAAATTCTCTCATGAATTTTTCTTAGGACATAGTCGGCTTCCGAAGGTTGAAGATATTTGTGGAGTGACAGGGAGTTTGACCTCTTATACAGCTTATTTTCATGTAAAATATAGCGGAAAGCTTGATTTCTTAACTTTTGAGCTTGTTTATGGTCTTTGGGAAGAATTTCATCCTTGAGATAAGTGATCAATGGATCGATCCAACTAGGCTCATGATCAACTTGCATTATTACCTGGGGCTCTTCCAAAATTGAAAGCTGCAGGACTTCAAAAAGGACTTCTTTTGGTAGCTCGTTTGGGGCTAAGGTAGCTAGCTCAGATAGGAGGTCAGTTCTAGTGTTCTTCACCTTAGGGTTTTACTAGATATCAAAATTATTAAAGACTAAGACCAAGCTCCTTACCTTTTCTAAGTACTTCTTCATGCTTTCCTCCCGAGCTTCATAATTATCACTGACTTGTTCCACAACCAACTGGGAGTCACTGTAAAACTTCAAATATTCTACTTCTAGCTCTTTGGCTATTTTGAGTCCTGCAAGCAGGGCTTCATACTCGGTCTCATTGTTAGTGGTGGAAAAGTTGAAGCGTAACACGTACTTCGCTACAACTCCTTCTGGATTGATGAGGATTAAGTTCGTGCTTGCTCCAGAAGCATTAGATGAAGCATCCGTATATAATACCCAAAAGTTTTCAAGAAGATCAGCCCTTTTTTCTGGGGAGCCAGGGATGAACTTCTTGGTGCTCTAGTTTAGTCACATCCGGAATGGTGCACTCTACTACAAAATCAGCCAGTATTTGAGCTTTGATGGCTGGCTGAGGTTGAAAATGAATATCAAATTCGGTCAACTCAATTGGCCATTTTATCACCCTTTCAAAAGTATCAGGTCGATGAAGAACTGCCTTGATGGGCTGATCAGTGAGAAGAGTAATGGTATATCCTTGAAAATATGGTTGGATCTTCCTGGCTGTAACCAATAAGGCATAAGTTAATTTTTCTAATTTGGTGTATCTTATTTTTGCATCGTTCAAAACTCTGCTTATATAGTAGATCAACTTCTGGACTTTAGCTTCTTTCCTGACCAATATGGCTCTGATAGCTGTGGAGGACATAGTGAGGCAGAAAAATAGTTCTTCTTTAGGTTCTGGTTTGGCTAGAAATGGAGGCGAACTGAGATAGTTCTTCAATCTTCAAGGGCATGTTTGCACTCAGGGGTCTAGTTGAAGTTCTTAGGCTATTTGAGTACTTGAAAGAAGGGCATGCAGTGCTCCGCCAACCTTGAGATGAAGCGATTCAGGGCCGCTACCTTGCCTGTGAGGTGTTGGACTTCTTTTATTATTTTTCATGCAGTTATTTCCTAGATAGCTTTAATCTTCTTTGGGTTAGCTTCAATGCCATGGCTCGACACTATGAATCCCAGGAACATCCCCGAGGTTACTCCCAAAGCATATTTTGTAGGACTCAGCTTTATCTTGTACTTTCAAAGGATGCTAAAGGTCTCCTCGAGATTGGTAATGTGATTTATTGAAGATCATTTTTTGACTAGCATGTCATCTACATAGACCTCCATGTTGCGATCGATCTAGTCCTTGAAGATCTTATTTACCAAGCACTAATAAGTTGCACCTACATTTTTAAGCCCAAAGGGCATAATCCTATAACAATAAAGATTACAGTCATTAATAAAAGTAGTCTTCTTCTCATCCTCTGGTGCCATCTAGATTTGATTATATCCGGAGAAGGCATCCATGTAGGTGAGGAGTTCATGGCCCAAAGTTGCGTCCACCAATTAGTCAATCCTAGGCAGGGGATAGCTATCTTTTAGGCATGCTTTGTTTAAGTATGTGAAGTCTATGCACGTCCTCCACTTGCCATTTGCTTTTTTAATAAGAACAACAATTACATTCTAATCCGGATAAAGTACTTCTCGAATGAATCTTGCCTGAAGGAGCTTGTTGACCTCATCCATTATAGCCTTCTACCTCTCTAGTGCAAAACTGCGCTTTTCTGCTTTACTGGCTATTGTTTCAGGTCTACAGTCAGGCAGTATTCCATGACCTCTGCATCAATCCTGGGCATGTCTGCTGGTACCCAGGTGAAGACATCAGCATTTCTTTGTAAGAATATGATGAGCTGCTTTCTAACTTCTTCTTTTAGATTCGAGCCGATCTTCATAGTATGTTCTTTATTTCTATCATTCAAAGGGATCTCTACAAGATCATTGATGGTGTTGGAATATGACACCTCAAGATTCGGTCCATGATAAGCCAAGAATGAGATTCAGGAGCCACCAGAAAGATCAGCCAATATATAGTCCGATTGGCTTAGATACACAGCTGAACCAGCTCGAGGTGAGATCGAGCTGGCTCGACATGGATTCGAGATAGCTCTCTTAGGTGGATAGAAAGTAGTGCTTAGGTGAAATGTAGTCAAGCTAGCTCGACTTCTGATGAAGCCTGCTCGATGGAGGCGGATAGCACGATGGCGAACAGCGCACGGGCACACAAGCAGAAGTCTTTTGATGGGGTCTACAGCCCCTAACTCATGGACCAGGTCTATTCATGGGATCTATGGAGCTATTGCGCTATCTAGCAGCCAGGAGAGCATGTGGGAGCTGATCAAATGGCTATTAGAATGATTAGGACTTATAAGAATGCTTGATGACCTAAGAAGTTAGAGATAGTCTCGGGAAAACCACTCAGACAGCATAGAGACAAGGAAGGGAGCAATAGAGTGCTGCAGTAGCACCTCCTTGGAGGGACAGGAGCTGAGAGAGACTCAACGGTGCAGCAGCCGAGGAGGGTATCTCAATAGAGAGTGCTAGAAGCTTCTCAAGAAGACCAAGAGAATGATTAGTGGTAAAAGTACACTAATAAAAGTATTAAATTATAAAATAAATTAATCTATTTTTAAGAAATTGATATTTTTGTTAATCTTATGTAGGAAAGAAGGCCACTAATATAAAGATCTTATTTTTCTAGATCAGATGAAATAAATTTCAAGCAAAACGGACTTCAAATGAACCCAAAATTGAATTTCAAAAAAAAAAAAAGTTAGTCGGTCTGGTTCAAACTGGCTTAGAAAAATTGGCTCAGCAGATCGCCCAGCCCAACCACGCTCAGATTGACCACTCACTGGCATCCAGCTTACGCCATGCTGACATCAGGATTTTTCGCAGTGCATGGTGGACTACTACAGTAACCAGGTGAGGGCATTTCTGGGATTTCACGGGGACAAGCATGCTCCGATTGGCTGAAGAAAGCGACGGTCCATGCAACATCGGGCTTATGCATGATCTATAGAGGGTATTCTAGGAATTTTGCCTAATCCGATGGATGTTGTTCATTGGGATTTGATCGAAAGGCGAAAATCTGTGTGCTGATGAATGGCGGATGCAGCTCTCGGTCGAGATCCAATGGTGGAGATGCATTACCGATTTTAAACTAAGAATTAGAGGCTTCTTTGGATGTGATCTGATGGCCCAAATTCAATTTTCAAGGCTGATTTGATGGTCCAAATGAATTCTGACTTGATTTTAATTTTTAAAATAATTTTTGAGTGGTTTCTGGCCCATTTTATCGACATCCAACGGTTAGAATTCATCCAAGGCTCTTTTTGAGTTATTTTGAGAGTTTTAAACCTGATTTCAATGGGATTTTGACCTAAGATCATCCAAATTAGCCTATTTAAAGACTTGCTACCTATCGTTGTCGAGGAGAAGAGGCGGAAAACAAAAATATAGAGTTGAAAATAAAGAAAAAATAGGGAGAAATAGAGAGAACAGAGAGAGAGAGGTGTTTAGGGAGAGAAGAGAAAGAGTTTTTTTCTTGTTATTTTTCTTTCCTCTTCTTTTTTTTCTTCCAAAGGCCAGTACACAAAGCGACTTTCTTCTTCATCAAGTTCTCCACACCAAGAGCAACGGACAATCAATTTCAGTGAATAAATAGTTTAATTTCTTCATGCTTTTTATTTTATTTGCTATTTTTGAACTTATTATCATGAACTAAAGTTTTTTTTACTAAGGCTAAGGTGTAGCCACTCTTTTGATGCAATATTCAGTATGATTTATTTTTAATTTTAAATTTTATTCATGAGGAGTATATAAATCTGATCTTACTACTTTTAGATTACTGGCCATCTTTTAATTGATTTGATGAACATAGATGATACGGATCAAGTACATCTATGTTATTGCTTTTTGATTATATACCTTGTATTATGAATTAAATTAGAATTCATATGCATGCAAAAATTTTAGTGTGCTTTGGACGCAGCGTATTTTAATTAGAAGGTTTTACAAAACTTAATGCTTCGATATTTATTTAAATTACACCTAGGCCAAAGGATAATTAATAAATATTGATAGTTTTGCAATGCCTGGACCAAAGGATAGTGAATAAATTAGGAGACTCCACCATCACATGAAATAAAATTAACCTAATAATCTAAATATTGTACTGACTGAGTTGGTAAATCGATTGCCTTAGTAACCTATTGCTCTTAAGTTTAAAATCCTAATAATTATACTCTCTCAATTTTCTTGCAATTTTTAATTATTTTTTTATTTTATTCTTTATTTTTTTTATTCTTATAAATCGGTCTCCTAAATAAAGCATAGGAAAAAGCTTTTCAGTACTTATTTTTCAATCCTCTAGGGATGATACTCTGCTCACTTACTTTATTACTTGTTTGACTGATGCACTTGCTATAGCTATAAATTAGCACGTATCAAGTTTTTGGCACCGTTGTCGGGGATGTATCTAAAACAATATTAAAATTTTGATCCTAGATTTACTTTAAAATTTTATTTTAAATTTTTATTCTTACTTTATTTTTAAATTTTGTTCAGTGCATGACACGTACTGGACTTAGTAACTTACTACCTTTAGATCCAAAAATTGAAAGGACCATCGGAAGACAAGAAAGAAATATGGCAACTGAAGATCCTAACGACATCAATTTGGGATTGGATATGGCGATCGAGGGAAGCATGAAGCTATTCAAGTAGCACATTATCCATTAAATGATTATATCACACCATCTGTAGCCGATACAGCTTCGAGCATCAGGAGACCACCTATGTGAGCAAACAACTTTGAAATAAAATCGATGATGATCCAGATGATTCAATCAACTATCTAATTCAGTGGACATGTTCATGATGATCTGAATGCCCATATTTCTAACTTTCTTGAACTTTATGATACTTTTAAAATTAATGGGTTGTCGGATGATGCTATTAGATTAAGGTTATTTCCTTTCTCTTTATGGGACAAAGCTAAAAGCTGGCTTCATTTTCTTCCTACGGATTCTATCACAACTTGGGATGTCCTGGCCCAAAAATTATTAGCCAAATACTTTCCACCTTCCAAGACTATCAAGATGCGCAACGATATCACTTCTTTTATGCAGATGGACATGGAGATACTATATGACGCTTGGGAGCATTTCAAGAAACTACTAAGAAGATGTCCACATCATCAACTGCCCATATGGCTTTAGGTATAAATTTTCTATAATGATTTATCTCCTACTAATCATTCTATGATTGATGCAGTAGTAGGAGGAACCATTAATCAAAAAATAGAGTAAGAAGTCTTTGATCTGATTGATGAGATGGTATCAAATAGCTATTAGTGGCAAATAGAATGCATGATGTCGAAAAGACCTGTGCAGGGAGTAGATTGCATGCCAATCTTACTAGCTAAAATTGCAGCCCTTAGAGTCGAAGTCAATAACTTGAAGGAAATAGCTATGCATGTTCAGAGCATCACTTATGATCTATGTGGAGGAGGACATGATACAAACAACTGCTAGATAGGTAATCCTTTTGCTAAAGCAATCGATATAGCTAATTATGTTGGTAATTTTTTCAGACCACAATAAAATAATTCCTACTGTAACACATACAATCAAGGATGGAGGTTGCATCCAAATTTCTCATGGAGCAATCAAAATGTAGCACAATAGCCACCCTCGAGGTTCCATGTACCTAAAAAGAAGTCCAACATGGAGGAGCTGATGGTCAAATTCATGCAAAACCAAGAAGCAAATATAAAAAATTTGGAAGCCAAGCTTAGGCAGGACCAAGCAGTAGCAATTCGAAACTTGGAGATACAAATTGGCCAAATGGCTAAGATAATCTCAAAGAGACCTCAGGGATTCTTGCCTAGCAACACGAAGATCAATCCAAGGGAGCAAGTCAATGCTATCATCCTAAGAAGTGGTAAAAAGTTAGAGGAGCCGTATCAGAAGAAAGAGACTGAAGAGCCAACTATAAATAAGGAACTATCAATCAAAATTCATCAGTCACCAAAACAATCAGCAGATGGATGGTCTCTAGGTGTATAGTTTGTCGATCCAAATGTGAAGCCCTACGTGCCGCCACTACCATTCCTAGAGAGACAAATATAGCATCCAGATAAGAAATTTTCTAATTTTTTCAAAATTTTAAAGAATTTACATATTAATATTCCTTTTGTAGATGCTATCACTCAAATGCCTAGGTATGCCAAGTTTCTCAAAGAAATTCTAACAAATAAAAAAAAAGCTGAAGGAGCATGAGAGGATAAATTTGAATGAAGAATACTCAACAATACTTCAAAATAAATTACCATAGAAGCTAAAAGATCCAAGGAGTTTTACTATCCCTTGCATTATTGGTGATTGTAGTTTTGATAAAGTTTTATGTGATTTAGGAGCAAGTATTAATCTCATGCCTTTTTCTATCTTCAGGAAGTTGGGCCTAGGAAAACCAAAGCCTACCACTATTACTCTTCAATTAGCCAATAGATCCATTAAATATCCAAGAGGTATAGTGGAGGATGTCTTAGTAAAGGTAAACAAGTTTATTTTTCCTATTGATTTTATTATTCTTGATATGGAAGAAGATTATGATGTACCCCTTATCTTAGGGAGACCCTTTTTAGCTATTGGAGGAGCTTTAATAGATGTTCAACAAGAAAAATTAATTCTTAGAGCCCAAGATGAATAAGTTACTTTTAATGTTTTTAAAGTTATTAAACATTCTAATGATAATCAAACTTGTTTTCATATAGATGATATTAACAATTTAGTACATGAGTATTTTCTAGAAAATAGGTTTGAGGACCTTATTGAAGCTTGCATTGTCCAATCACAAGAGGGTTCAGCTGAAGATGAAAGGCAAATAGAATGCATAAAATTATTAAAGGCCAGACCATATATTCCATGCACATACAGACCATGATTTGAAGAACTAGAAAGATCATCCACTCCTCTTCCAAAGACATCAATTGAAGAGCCACCTACTCTTGAACTTAAACCTCTTCCTTCTCATTTAAAATATATTTTCTTGAAAGGTTCCTCGCACTTATCTGTTATTATTTCTTCTTCTTCGATGGATTTAATGGAAGAAAAGTTGTTAAGAGTGCTAAAAAAATACAAAAAGGTGTTTGGATGGACCATAGCAGACATTAAAGGAATTAGTCCCTCAATTTATATGCACAAAATTCTCATGGAGGACAACTATGAGCCTACGGTCCAACCCTAAAGAAAACTTAACCCTAAGATGCAAGAAGTGGTCAAAAAGGAGGTAATCAAGCTACTGGATGCAGGTATTATTTATCCCATCTCTGATAGTTCATGGGTGAATCTTGTTCAAGTAGTTCCTAAGAAAGGTGGGATTACTGTAGTTCAAAATGATAATAATGAATTAATTCCTACTAAGACTGTTACTGGATGGAGAGTATATATGGATTTTAGAAAATTAAATGATGCAACTAGAAAAGATCATTATCCTCTTCCATTCATTGATCAGATGTTAGAGAGGTTAGTTGGACATGATTTTTACTGCTTTCTAGATGGATATTCTGGTTGTAATCAAATTGCCATAGCACCTGATGATCAAGAGAAAACTACTTTTACATGTCCTTATGGTACATTTGCTTTTAGAAGAATGCCATTTGGTTTATGTAATGCACCAGCTACTTTTCAACGATGCATGATGGCTATTTTTTATGATATGATTGAAAATTTTCTTGAAATATTTATGAATGATTTTTCTGTCTTTGGATCCACATTTGATAAATGCTTGCATAACTTATCTCTTATTTTACAAAGATGTGAGGATACTGATGGTACAAGAAGGCATAGTATTAGGCCACAAGATTTCATGTAAAGGTATTGAAGTGGATAGAGCTAAGCTTGAGGTGATCGAAAAGTTACCCATACTGACCTCAGTTAAGACTATTAGAAGCTTTTTGGGGCATGCTGGATTTTACAATCGATTTATAAAGGACTTCTCTCTAATTTTTAAATCTCTATCTAAATTATTATGTAAAAATGTCTCTTTTCATTTTTCTGATGAGTATTTGTAGGCATTCAACACCCTCAAAGAGAAGCTAGTCATGACACCTATTGTGGTAGCACCAGATTGATCCCTACCTTTTGAGTTGATGTGTGATGCTAGTGACATAGCCATAGGAGCAGTACTCGATCAAAGAAAGGATAAGATTTTTCAAACTATATACTATGCTAGCCACACTTTGACTGAAGCCCAATAAAAATATGCAACCATAAAAAAGGAGCTCTTGGCAGTAGTATTTGCATTAGATAAATTTCATTCTTATCTTATTTTATCTAAAGTTATTATATACACCGACCATGAAGCTCTAAAGTATCTCCTTACCAAGAAAGATGCAAAACCCAAATTGATCAAATGGATTCTTTTGCTACAAGAGTATGATTTGGAGATTAAGGACAAGAAGGGCATAGAGAATTCAGTTGCTGACCACCTTTCCAGATTGAAAAACATCACAGAGAAGGAATTAGATATTTGCCCTATCAAGAAGAAATTTTCAGACGAGCGCCTCTATGCTATATTAGGTAGAACATTTTCATGGTATGCTGATATTATTAACTACCTGGTTGGTAAGGTTCTTCCACTTGGTCTTTCTTTTTAATAAAAGAAGAGGTTCTTATCTATTGTTAAATATTATTTCTGGGATGAACCCTTCTTGTATAAGTGTTGTGCAGATCAGGTCATTAGAAGATGCATTCTAGAGGAAGAAATGGAGAAAATTCTGCATCATTATCATGACCGAGAGGTAGGAGGATATTTCGGCCTAACTAGAATAGCTTATAAGGTTCTTCAATCAGGTTTTTATTGGCCCTCTCTATTTAAAGATGCTCATACTTATGTCTCTTCATGTGACCGCTGTCAAAGAATTGAAAATCTCTTTAGGAGATATGAAATGCCTTTAAATAATATTCTTGTGTGTGAAATTTTTGATGTTTGGGGTATTGATTTCATGGGACCTTTTCCTAGTTTTTTTCCAAATCAATATATACTTATGCCTGTAGATTATGTTTCAAAATGGGTAGAAGCAGTACCTTTTCCAACTAATGATGCTAAGGTAGTTATCAAATTTTTGAAAAAGCATATTTTTACACGTTTGGCACTCCTAGAGCAATCATTAGTGATGGAGGTAAATACTTTTGTAATAAACAATTTGAAAATCTGTTAAGCAAATATGATGTCACTCATAAAATAGCTACCCCATATCATCCACAAACTAATGGTCAAGTAGAGGTGTCTAATAGGGAATTAAAGAGAATTTTAGAAAAGACTATAAATGCATATAGGAAAGACTGGTCATTAAAATTAGATGATGTATTGTGGGCATATAGGACTGCATATAAAACACCTATTGGTATGTCCCCATATAGGCTACTCTTTGGAAAAGCATGCCACCTTCCTATTGAGCTAAAACATAAAGTATATTGGGCCATGAAAATTCTTAACTTTGATATACAAGATGCAGGAAAGAACAGGTTAATGCAAATGAATGAGATGGACAAATTTCGCCACCATGCCTATGAGAATGCCAAGATCTACAAAGAACGTATTAAGAAATGGCATGATAACCATATTGTAAAAAGAGAATTCCATGGGGGATAGCAAGTTCTCTTGTATAGTTCATGGCTACATTTATTTCTAGGAAAGCTAAAATCAAGATGGACAGATCCCTATACAATTACTAAGGTATTTCCATATGGAGCAGTAGAGATCTTTGACGAATCAAAAGGTACCTTCAAGGTAAACGGTTATAGGCTGAAAAATTACATTGATGAAAGTTTTGAGAAGGAGAAGGAAGCATTTCATTTACAAGATCCAACCTAGAGTCTTAAGAAAGTCAAGCTGAAGACTATAAATCAAAACTTACTAGATAGGTTGTTTCTTTTCCTTTTAGTTTTGATCATTTTTTTCTTTTATTTTTTAGTAATTTATTATTGCTATTTTACTACTTTGGTGTGTGTTTTTAATTTTGTAGAGAAAAATCAATGAGAGCTCAAGCTAAATTTCAAAGCTTCAAAGAATCAGACTGAACCAAATCAGGTGTATTCCTTCCTATTCTTTATTGCACCTTTACTTCTTCTTTCTCCTTTGAGACAATGTAGAATAAGTTGGGGGGTAAAAAAAAAAAATTAAATCATGTGTCAAGAAGAAAATCTTGAGCAAGATAGACTGGATAAGCGATAAAAGATAGAAGTATCTGCTAATGAATGTAACGAGTTAAAAAAGTAGATTAGTTGGTCAGACTTTTAGTAGCCTACTTAGGTCATCAAAAGACTATTAGCACTTCTAATTGCACATGTACACTAACAAGGCAAAGTAGGTATTGATTATAAGGCCAACTAAGGATTCAATTATCATTGAAAATTGATAATTAATATACATTCTAATCAAAAAAACTTGAATTTAAGGAAAGAGCTACCTGCCTAAAAATAAAGTGCAAAAGATAGAGTATATGTGGATTACCCAAAGCCTAATAATTGGGTCTTTACACCTAGGTCAAGTGTGTAAATTCACGTAAAATGGTGGAGGGAAGGCTAGGATGCTCAGCACATAAAAATAAAAATAAAATAAAATAAAATAAAATAAAATAAAATAAATATGAGGCAGTGTGAAAGCTACCTTAATTCATGAGTATAAAATTGGAAATGTATAGAAAATTAACCAAAATAGATGATAAGAGAGGATACTTGTATCCTTTAAATTAACACTCAAATGCGAAGTTAGTCATCATGAATACAAGTGCTGTAGATCTTTGATGTAATCTAAGAAAGTTGTTAATTGTACTGACTGCAAAATTTGCTTCTGAAGCTCAATGCTTAGTTACTGGTATTTTCTAAACTTTTTGACCTTTAATTCTAGATTTATCTTTTTGATGGATGATCTTATTGAAACATGGTATTAAATAAAGGATTGCTAAGGAACTAGCAATGAATAAGTTGGGGGGTGTGATAAGTGGTAAATATATACTAATAAAAATATTAAATTATAAAATAAATTAATTTATTTTTAAAAAATTAATATTTTTATTAATTTTATGTAGGAAAGAAGGCCACCAATATGAAGATCTTATTTTTCTGGATCAGATGAAATAAATTTCAAGCAAAACGAACTTCAAACGAGCCCAAAATTGAATTTCAAAAAAAAAAGTCGATCAGTCTGATTCAAACCAGCTCAGCAAATCACCTAGACCGATCGTGCTCAAACCGACCACCCACTAACACCCAGCTTATGCCATGCTGACATTAGGATTTTTCGCGGTGCATGGTGGACCGCTATAGTAACCAGGCGAGGGTATTTTGGGGATTTCATGAGGACAAACGTGCTTCGATTGGCTGAAGGAAGTGGTAGTCCATGCAACGTCGAGCTGGCGCACAATCTACAGAGGCTATTCTAAGAATTTTGCCTGATCCGATGAATGTAGTTGAAGGAAAATCCTGATTTTTTGGACCAGGTTCATTCAGATCTGATCAGATCAAGAGATATATTTTAAAAATTTTTCTCTTTGATCTAGATCAAATTTAAGATATTTTAGATCTAATTATTATGATTTTTGAAACTAAAATAAAATTAGATAAATTAAATCAGATTTAATTTACCTTGAAGTGGGTAATCCTATTATCCGTTGATGATCTTGTAAGCAGCGGAAAGTTCTGGATCAAGCCACGCAAGTGCCTAGCCTCTACCGATATCCACTCAGGTTAGATCTGGAGATCCTCTTCTTCTCTATCACGTCTCCAAAAATCAGATCTGGATCTGATCTGGAGGATCTTCAAAACTCCTTTCGAAGATCAGCAGTCGTTCTTTGTAGCATCGCAGCCTTCTAGCTTTCACTCGCCTTTCTCTTGTCTAGATTGCACCAAACCAAGGTCCAAAACCCTTTTGGATGTGGAGAGGAGAGGGAGAAGGTGGGTTTGGCATGAAGGAAGAGGGAAGAGGTAGCCTTGGGGCATAGGGAATTGTGATTCAATCATACTTTGAGTTGGGCGCAGGGTCTTATTTATAGACTGTCTGTGATCCAACTTCTCTTCTTCCCAACCAATCACAACTCTTTGTGAAATCAGATCTAAATCTGATTGGTGGAAATAGAGTCCCCTAGATTCCTCCTTAGAGGGTGCCTAAGATCAGTCAAAGTTGGTTCTTACAAGAACTCTAATTGGAATCCAAAAAGGAGATGGAGTCCCTGTCCAATAGGGACTCCTGGGCGCCTCCAGCTTGGGCACATGCCAAGGGTGGCGTGCGCCCTCTTCCTTACCAGGTTTTGGCAGAGGGACAGGCCCCCACCAGCTCTCTAATAGGTGTGTGACACATGGATAGAAGTCAAAGTGTCAATGGTCAACATTTGACCAGTCAAAGGTAGACTTTTGACCAAAGTCAAAGAACGAGAAAAGGCAGGTGACCAAAAATGGCAGATAATGTCTTACAAAATAAGACAACCTTTTTTGATTTGGACAACCTCCAGTCAGACCATATGAAGACCTCTGATTGAGCACAAACTCCTTTGGCTCAATCAGGACAACTTATTTATGATAGTAAAAGAAGAACGTTAGGTTCAATCGAGTGCTAGCACGATTTTCTTGAACCTAATTGAATCTCATTCAGATCAATTGAACTAGATCAGTTCAATTGATGATCATCAGATTCAAACCCTTGTTTGTGTGATCCAGTTAGATTCAGTTCTGTATGGTAATGGAATATGTCATGATCTCTATCATCAACATCATAGAAACTCCTTTCGATGGATCAGAACTCTTCTGATTCGAACAGCTAGAATGATCGATCATCTAAATCATTCTAATTGCTCCCAAAATCCACCAGTGACACCTAGCAGTATATGGTGGCAACCCATCAGAGCTGAATGCGAACATCTTGGTGCAGCTACTTGTGTGATTAAGTTCTTCTATCTTGAGCCTCGATCAGATTAGGGTTAAGGCGAACTCGTCAAACCCTAGTCTCTGTCATATGATGTAATCATTCGATTCGAGTCCAATGTGAAAATCTAAATAGAAACTCTTTCTATTATTTCACTCTGCCATGGCCATGGACTTCTGGACTTGATTCTAATGATCATCATAGGGCTGCTCCTCTACCACCGAGGTAGATAGATTCCATCTTGATGCTATCCAGTTCCTACAATAAACATGCTATAGCCAACATACACCTCAGGGTTCCATATGGCTAGGAGACCGAGTAATGGTGTAGTCAAACTATAACACCCTCAAGGTGAACTATCGATGCACCTCAGGTCAAAGAACTAGAAACACCACTGCAGCATCGAGTCAGTCATTGACGAGAAGGTAGACTTCCTAATGACTACTCGAGGTGGTCACGCTCAGTGCCCTCATTCTCTAACGAGTACCTGTACTCTTGCTCTAATGTCTCCATACCATAGACTCAAGACTCATCTACTAAAGAGAAGCGATTATACACCAACCTTCCAGATCAATCACCATCCTCATGATGATCCTATGGTCGGTAGCATTTTATGAGTTAATAATGATTATTTATGTCTTAAATTTTCAACTCTTGAAAATATGAGTTATCATTATCATTAACTCAAAGGATGTATCACAGACACTAAATACATATATGTGATAGAAAATAATCCATTTTATTGATTATAGTTATAATTATAATTTTGCCCCTAGAAGTGTATTATAAGTGTCAGCTAATTTTGGCTTCTAGGGCACATATATCTAACAATCTTCCACTTATCCTAAAGCCAATTGGCTACAAGTCTAAGTCCCATCTTCTCAAGATGGGCTTCGATCTTCTACTGGCCCAACGGCTTTGTAAGTGGATCTGCAACCTTATCTATGGAGTTGACTCTCTTAACCTCGACATAACCCTTCTCAAGGTAATCACAGATGAGATGGTATCGCCGTTCAATGTGCTTAGATTTCTAGTGAGACCTTGGCTCCTTAGCAAGGGGCTATGGCGCCATTATTATCGCAGTATAGAGAAATGGCATCTGATGGCATTACTTCGATTTCTGCAGCAAACTTCTTGTACCAGAATGCTTCCTTCGCAGCCTCTGATGTAGCGATATATTCTACTTCCATGGTGGAATCTGCTATCACCATTTGCTTGGAACCATTCCAGCTAACAGCACCACCATTGCACATAAATAGACTTCCAGATGTCGACTTTCGATCATCTATATCGGGCATGAAATCCGAGTCTGTGTATCCCTGGACTTGGAGTTCTTCGTTATCAAAGACCAACATCATATCCTTAGTTCTTCTCAAGTACTTAGGGATACATTTCACAGAAGTCCAGCATTCTTCACCTGGATTTGATTGATATCTGCTTGTGATGCTCATAGCATGGGCTATATCAGGTCGTGTACATAGCATGGCATACATGAGGCTCCCTATTGCAGAAGCATAAGGGATCTTGCTCAAGCGTTCTATTTCCTCAGGTGTGCTAGGGCACATCTTCTTGGAAAGATGAATACCATGTCTGATGGGTATTAATCCCCTCTTAGAGTTTTCCATACTAAACCTCTTTAGTACTTTCTCTATGTACATCTTCTGTGAAAGTCCTAGCATCCTATTCGGTCTATCGCTATAGACCTTAATTCCTAGAATAAAAGATGCTTCACCTAGATCTTTCATGGAGAATTCCTTGGACAACCATAATTTGACTATTGTCATCATGGGAATATCATTCCCAATAAGGAGGATGTCATCCACGTATAATACGAGAAAGACAACAGCACTCCCACTGATCTTTTTGAAGACACACGGTTCCTCTTCATTTTCGATGAAACCAAACGTTTTGATTACATCATTGAAACGAGTGTTCCAGCTCCGAGATGCTTGCTTAAGTTCATATATGGACCTTTGTAGCTTGTAAACCTTGTGATCAGTATCACTGGATGTGAAACCTAGCAGCTGTTTCATATAGATATCTTCCTCAAGATATCCATTCAAGAATGCCGTTTTCACATCCATTTGCCATATTTCATAATCGAAATAGGCTGCAATGGCAAGCAATGTGCGGATGGACTTTAGCATAGCCACTAGGGAAAAGGTATCCTAATAGTCAATGCCTTCGCGTTGACTATAATCTTTTGCCACTAGTCTAGCCTTGAATGTCTCCACATTTTCATTTGCACCAATCTTTCTCTTGAAGATCTATTTACACCCAATAGGTACTATACCTTCTGGTGGATCTACCAAGGTCCAGACTTGGTTTGAGTACATCGAGTCAATTTCTGACTGCATTGCCTCTAGCCATTTCTCAGAGTCGATATCTGATATCGCCTCGTTGTAGGTTTTGGGATCATCACTATGGGCACCATTACCTACGAGGAACATTTTCTCTACTTCCTTTGAAATAATACCTAAGTATCTTTTAGGAGGATGGAAAACTCTTTCCGATCTACGAGGTGGAGGAGGTAGTGCTCTTATTGGATCAACCTGATTTGGTTCTAATTGATCCTTAGCTCATTGTACTTGTGAGACTTTCTCATCAAGCTTGATCTGCTTTCTAATGCCGCTATCTTGAATAAACTATTTTTCAAGAAAGATGGCATGTCTACTCACAATCACATTGTGGTCTTCTGGAATGTAGAAATAGTATCCTAATGACTCTTTAGGATATCCTATGAATCGAGCTCTAAAAGACCTAAACTCTAACTTGTCCGCTTGTTGTCTTTTGACATGAGTCGGACAACCCCAGATTTTGAGATGACTCAGACTTGGTTTCTTACCATGCCATATCTCATATGGTGTGGTAGGAACGGTCTTAGAGGAAACCCTATTCAGTAGATAAATTGAAGTTAACAATGAATGTCCCCAAATAAAATTAGGGAGGTCTGTGAAGCTCATCATGGATCGAACCATATCCAATAGGGTCTGATTTTTCCATTCTGAAACCCCATTGAGTTGAGGTGTTCCTGGTGGAGTCCGTTGAGAGACTATGCCATTTTTCTTAAGATAGTCTAGGAATTCCTGGCTAAGGTATTCACCTTCTCGATCTGATCGAAGAACCTTAATTGGTTTTTCAGTTTATTTTGCTACTTCATGTCTAAATTCTTTGAACTTTTCAAAAGCTTCAGACTTATGTCTCATAAGATACACATACCCATACCTAGACAGATCATCGATAAAGGTAATGAATTAGACAAAATTGCCTCTAGTTGGTACATCAAATGGGCCGCACACATCAGTATGTACTAGGGCAAGGAGATCTGTGGCTCTTTCCCCATGTCCAATAAAAGGGAGTTTGATCATTTTGCCCTGGAGATAAGATTCGCAAGTTGGATATGACTCGGAGGTCAATGGACTCAATAGCCCATTTTTCTCCAATTTGTTGATCCTACCTTCTGCTATATGACCTAATCTTAGGTGCCATAGATACCTATCATTTGGACTATCCCTAGGTCATTTGGCATTCACATTTTGCTCGATAGTTAGAATAGGTACATCAATATGTAGCTGATAAAGACCATTAATAAGAAAACCGTTTGCAATTTTATTTCTTTCATAAAGACTGTTTCAATGGTCCTTAAAGAAGGTAATCACATAGCCTTCTTGTGCTAAGCATGAAATAGAAATCAATTTCTGCTAGCTGCAGGTTAAATTAACATAACAGTCTTTCAAAACTAAGTTAAACCAAATGGTAATCGAAGAGGATATGTTCTCACGGCTACTACAGCAACTCTTGCTCCATTACCGACGCACAGGATCATGTCCCCATCCCTCAACCTCTTGCTATCCTCAAGATCCTGCATGGAAGTGCATAGATGAGCACTAGAACCAGAGTCAAGCACCCGACTGGATGCAGAAGAAACCGTAAGGTTAGACTCAATAATGAGCATACCTCCAGAAGGACCTTCCTTCTTGTTCTTCTGGGTGGCCAGGTAAGTAGGGCAGTTTCGCTTCCAATGGCCGTCGCTGTTGTAATGGAAATACTTTCCTTTGACATCGGCCTTTTTCTTCGGCTCTGTCTTCTTCTTCTTTGTTCCTTCCATCTTCTGCTTTTTCGCAGACTTCTTTTTCTTTCCATAAGACTTTCTTTTGGAAGAAGTCCGTTCCATAGCAAGAACTGAGCCTTTAGAACTTTTCATAGAAAGCTCAGCGGTAACCAGCATATTCGTTAATTCGATCAAGAAATTTTGATGTTCATACATGTGGTAATTCATGATGAATTGCCCATATGCATCAGTCAAGGATTGCAGAATAATATCATTCTGCAGGTCCAAGTCTAACTTCACACTGAGCTTCTCAAGCTCTTCCTTGTCCTTGATCATTGTCAGATAGTGATCTTGGACTGATTGGCCATCATGCATCTTAGCCTTAAAAAGTTATTTCGTGACTTGATACTTGGCTGCGCGACTTTATTCACCAAACATCTCCTGTAGGTGAGCTAACATTTGGCGAGCAGTCCTGATATCTTCATGTTGGTGCTGAAGCTCATCAGACATCGAGCACAACATGTAATATCTGGCCTTATTATCTTCGTCTATCCATTTTTTCAGAGACGCTCTCTATTCAATAGATGGATGTACTGGTAAGGTGAGAGGGTCCTGGTCCAAAACATGGGTTAACTTCTCGAAATCCAAAATAATTTTGTAGTTCCTGAGCCAATCTTTATAATTAGGTTCGGTCAGTCTATGTATGTCTAGGATACGTGCTAATGGGTTGGACGCAGACATTTTCCTATAGAGAGTCAAAGATTCTAGTTAGATACTGTAATTATGACTTGACCAATTTATTTAGGGATTTTATTTTTAAATAAATTAGCTCCCACTATTTTCTCGAATCCCTATACTCCCTCTGTAGAGATGTGAAAATCTCCATGATTAATGATTTCTAGTGGGTGGTGTGGTCTCACCAACTGACTCATCACCTCACCTAATAGTTATTGGTGATGGGTTAGCCAATGAGTGAACAACTCTTGTTCAATGATTTTCTAATCATGCGACACCCAAACTTGGTCTCTAATTCATGAATCTCATCGTATCTAAAATATTGATCTACTCCTTAGTTAAGTCAGAACCATCATTTGCATAGATTGGATCCTAATTAAGTCTTCACGCGTATCCAGAATATTGAGCCCACCTCATCCTCCAGCCTAAAGCATCCAATGCCTAATAGACATGGTTGCATCTTCCCAGTGCAACTGAGCCACTGTATCCAGTCAAGAACAATCAACCTCGGAAAGGGCCCGCACATCTACAATGATGGAAGACCTCAGACTTAATCTTTTCTTAGGAAGAATTGATTTAGGTCTATTAAACTAGACTTATCATAGTCATAACAATTATGAACTAACCTAGTGCATGGGTTAGCTCGGATTATTGACCACCTCAGATCAGAACTGTGTCAACAGATATAGCCAGATAAGTGAGACCGGTGGAAGGAATATGCCATTAACTCGTACAAGAATGCATTCAGGTCGAGTAGCTTTCAATTAAAAACCAGTCAGTCGTATATGCCAAACTTATCTTAGACACCAAATTATCGAGCCAGAACCAATTGGGTTAGCCTATAATCCAGACTCTAACCTCTAAGCCTAATTAGGTCTTGCTTGATCGTGACTCAATCTTGACCCAAACTTAATCCTATTAGGCTGGTCAATTTAAGCATTGTTGATCCCCTCTAACTAACTCTTGATTCAATTTGATCAACCGCTTAGATCGAATTGAGCTACCCAAGCCTGAACCCAGTATTATGAATATATCTTAGATCTAAAATTCTCAATTTTAGATCTAATTAATATTTCATACTCTTAATTTTTAATTAAGTAGGGTTCATAAACAAAATATGCACAATAAATCCTAGGATTTTAGGATCTAGGGTTTCGCAGAAAGTAAGTTTTGGATTTCTGATTAAGGATGAATGCGCAGCACCCCTACACATCATAAGAATACCCCATCGAATGGAAAGAGAGGGCTTTTAAATCCTTCTTCATTCTTATGACTGGACGGCCAAGAGGAACGCCTTAATCAGGAACATGCAATACTACAAAATAGTTTTAGATCTATGTCATATATCTCATATACAAATTAGATCTAATCATGTCATATTTTGCATACATCTCATGTATCGAATCATGCATATTTTTAGATCTAAATTATCTCATAATAATCTAAAAAATTATATTTAAATTAATCTAATCAAAATAAATTCTAATCTAGATAATTATGTAGAACTATTCTACAACTAGTCTAGACATGCATCAATCATATCTCATATGATATTTAAAATTAAATAATTTTTATTTGCCTATTTTTTAGATGTTATTATAACCATTATAATATCAAAAAATAGTAAATAAATAGATCTAAAATATGATTTAATCAAATTAAATTGAAAACATGTAAGACTATTCTATAGAACTATTCTATTTTAGAACTAGTCATGCATATTTTCTAATCTTAGATCCAAATCATTTAATTTTAATTTTTTTTTTCTGATTTTAGATCTGATCACATCTCATGTGATATCTAAAATCATTTATTTTCTAATTAAAATAAATTTAAAAATAGATCTAAATACTTTTAGAACCTTGGCTCTGATACCAACTGAAGGAAAATCCTGATTTTTCGGACCAGGTTCATTGAGATCTGATTAGATCAAGAGATATATTTTAAATTTTTTTTTTTGATCTAGATCAGATCTAAAATATTTTAAATTTAATTATTATTATTTTAGAAATTAAAATAAAATTAGACAAATTAAATCAGATTTAATTTACCTTGAAGTGGGTAATCCTATTACCCATTGATGATCCTGTAAGCAGCGGAAGGTTCTGGATCAAGCCACGCAAGTGCCTGGCCTCTACCGGTATTCACTTGAGATGGATTTAGAGATCCTCTTCTTCTCTATCATGTCTCCAAAAATTAGATCTGGATTTGATCTAGAGGATCTTCAAAACTCCTTTTGAAGATCAGCAGTCGTTCTTTGCAGCAGCGCAGCCTTCTAGCTTTCACTCGCCTTTCTCTTGTCTAGATTGCTCCAACCAAGGTCCAAAACCCTTTTGGACATGGAGAGGAGAGGGAGAAGGTGGGTTTTGCATGGAGGAAGAGGGAAGAGGTAGCCTTGGGGCATGGGGAATTGTGATTCAATCATACTTTGAGTTGGGCCATAGAGTCATATTTAATAGGACTGACTGTGATCCAACTTCTCTTTTCCACATCACAACTCTTTGTGAAATTCAAATCTAATCTGAATTGTGGAATTAGAGTCCCTTTGATTCCTCCTTCAGAGGGCACCTAAGATCAATAAAGTTGCGTTCTTAGGGAACTTCTAATGGAATCCAAAAGGAGATGGGAGTCCCTATCCAACAGGGATCCTGGCGCCTCCAGTTGGGCACACGCCAAGGGTGGCTGTGTGACCTCTTCCTTGCCACATTCTACTAGGGGGACGAGGGCCCCCATCAGCTCTCCATAAGTGCGTGACACGTGGATAGAAGTCAAAGTGTGCAAATGGTCAACATTTGACGCAGTCAAAGTTAGACTTTTGACCAAAAGTCAAGAACGAGAAATGGCAGGTGACGCAAAATGGCAGGTATATCTACAAATAAGACAACCTTGTCTGACTTAGCAACCCTCTAGTCAGACATATGAGAGCCTCTGATTGAGCACAAACTCCTTTTGGCTCAGTCAGGATAACTTATTTATGATAGTAAAGAAGAACGGTTAGGTTCAATCGAGTTCTAGCACGATTTTCTTGAACTATAATTGATCTCATTTAAGATCATTGAACTAGATCAGTTCAATTGAGTGATGCATTAGATTCAACCCTTAGTTTGTATGACGCAGTTAGGTTCAGTTCTTTATGATAATGGGATATATCATAGATCTCTATCATCGACATTCGAACTCCTTTCGGATGGATCAGAATCTTTCTGATTTCGAATAGCTGATTGATCGATTATTAAATCTTCTAATTGCTCCAAAATCCACCAGATGACACCTAGCAGTATATAGTGGCAAACCCATGCAGAGCTAAATGCGAACCTCTTGGTGCAGCTACCGTTGTGTTGATTAAAGTTTCTTCTAATCTTGAGCCTCCAGATCAAGAATTAGGGTTAAGGTGAACTAGGTCAAAACCCTAGTCTCTATCATATAATGTAATCATTTGATTCAAGTCTGATGTGAAAATCTAAATAGAAACTCTTTCTATTATTTCACTCTGCACGGCCATGTGACTTCTGGACTTGATTCTCATGATCATCATAAGGCTGCTCCTCTACCACGGGTTGCCCGGCGAGGTAAGATAGATATTCCATCTTGATACTAATCTCAGTATCCTACAATGAACAGATTGCTATAGGCCAACAATACAACCTCAGTGGTTCCATATGACTAGGAGACCTGAGTAATGGTGTAGTCCAAACTTATAACACCCTCAAGGTGAACGACAATTCACTCAGGTCAAAGAACCAGTACACAACCACTGCAAGCATCGAGTCAGTCATTGCGAGAAGGTAGACTTTCTAATGACTATTTCGAGGTGTCAACGCTCAGTGCCCATCGTTCTCTAACGAGTACGCTTACTGCTTGCTCGATGTCTCCAATCCAATATGCACTCCAAGACTCATCTGTCTACTAAAAAAAGTGAATTGTACATCAATCTTCAGATCAATCATTCATCCTCGTGATGATCCTAATGGTCGGGAGCAATTTAATGGTTTAATAATGATTATTCATGTTTAAGAATTTCAACTCTTGATAAAATATGAGTTATCAATTAACCATTACTTAAAAGTGATGTATCATAGACACTAAAATACACATATGTTTATAGAAAATAATCCATTTTTGAAATTATAGTCATAATTATAATTTTGCTTTCCTAGAAGTGTATTACAAGTGTCAGCCTAATTCTGGCTTCTAGGGCACATATATCTAACAATTCGCTGGATTTGAATCGAATGGTGGAAATCTACTGCACTGATTGAATGGCGAATGTAGCTCCTAGTGAGATCCCAATTGGTGGGACGCGTTACCAGTTTTAAACTAAGAATCAAGAGGCTTCTTTGGGCGCGATCTAAATGGCCCAGATTGATCTCAAGATTGATCGATGGTC
>QRFJ01006184.1:0-81267 GCA_006176705.1 Cocos nucifera | reverse complement strand
TCATCCGCGATTACCTCGAGAAGGTTACGTCGAGGTCAAGAGAGTCAACTCCACAGATAATGTGGCAGACCCACTTACAAAGCCGTTGGGCCAGCAGAAGATCGAAGCCCACCTTGAGAAGATGGGACTTAGACTTGTAGCCAATTGGCTTTAGGACAAGTGGGAGATTGTTAGATATATGTGCCCTAGAAGCCAGAATTGGCTGACACTTGTAATACACTTCTAGGGGCAAAATTATAATTTTGACTATAAATCAATAAAATGGGTTATTTTCTATCACATATGTGTATTTAGTGTCTGTGATACATCCTTTGAGTTAATGGTAATGATAATTCATATTTTCAAGAGTTGAAAATTTAAGACATGAATAATCATTATTAACTCATAAAATTGCTCCCGACCATAGGATCATCACGAGGATGGTGATTGATCCGGAAGGTTGGTGTACAATCGCTTCTCTTTAGTAGATGAGTCTTGAGTCTACGGTGTGGAGACACCGGAGCGAGAGTACAGGTACTCGTTAGAGAACGAGGGCACTGAGCGTGACCACCTCGAGTAGTCATTAGGGAGTCTACCTTCTCGTCAATGACTGACTCGATGCTGCAGTAGTGTGTCTGGTTCTTTGACCTGAGATGCATCGGCAGTTCACCTTGAGGGTGTTATAGTTTGACTACACCATTACTCGGTCTCCTAGCCATATGGAACCCTGAGGTGTATGTTGGCTATAGCATGTTCATTGTAGGAACTGGATTGCATCAAGATGGAATCTATCTACCTCGGTGGTAGAGGAGCAGCCCTATGATGATCATGAGAATCAAGTCCAGAAGCCCATGGCCATGGTAGAGTGAAATAATAGAAAGAGTTTCTATTTAGATTTTCACATTGGACTCGAATCGAATGATTACATCATATGACAGAGACTAGGGTTTGACGAGTTCACCTTAACCCTAATCTGATCGGGGCTCAAGATAGAAGAACTTAATCACACAGGTAGCTGCACCAAGAGGTTCGCATTCAGCTCTGATGGGTTGCCACCATATACTGCTAGGTGTCACTGGTGGATTTTGGGAGCAATTAGAATGATTTAGATGATCGATCATTCTAGCTGTTCGAATCAGAAGAGTTCTGATCCATCGAAAGGAGTTTCGATGATGTCGATGATAGAGATCATGACATATCCCATTACCATACAGAACTGAACCTAACTGGGTCACACAAACAAGGGTTTGAATCTGGTGATCATCAATTGAACTGATCTAGTTCAATTGATCTGAATGAGATTCAATTAGGTTCAAGGAAATCGTGCTAGCACTCGATTGAACCTAACGTTCTTCTTTGCTATCATAAATAAGTTGTCCTGTCTGAGCCAAAGGAGTTTGTGCTCAATCAGAGGCCTTCATATGGTCTGACTGGAGGTTGTCCAAGTCAGAAAAGGTTGTCTTATTTGTAAGACATTACCTGCCATTTTTGGTCACCTGCCATTTCTTGTTCTTTGACTTTGGTCAAAAGTCTACCTTTGACTGGTCAAACGTTGACCATTGACACTTTGACTTTTGACCACATGTCATGCACCTATTGGAGAGCTGGTGGGGGCCTGTCCCCCTGCCAGAACCTGGCAAGGAGAAGGGCGCACGCCACCCTAGGCGTGTGCCCAAGTTGGAGGCGCCTAGGAGTCCTTGTTGGACAAGGACTCCATCTCCTTTTTGGATTCCAATTAGAGTTCTTCTAAGAACCAACTTTGACTGGTCTTAGGCACCCTCTAAGGAGGAATCCAGGGGACTCTATTCCCACCAATCAGATTTAGATCTGATTTCACAAAGGGTTGTGATTGGTTGGGAGGAAGAGGAGTTGGATCACGCTTAGTCTATAAATAAGACCCTGCGCCCAACTCAGATTAGAATGCAATTCAATTGAGAAACCCCACGCCCCAAGGCTGCCTCTCCCCTCCTCCTCCATGCCATAGCTTCTTCTCCCCTTGCTCTCCACGTCCAAAAGGTGTTTTGGACCTTGGTTGGTGCGATTCAAATCAAGGAAAGGCGATCAAAAGCAAGAAGGCTGCGCTGCTGCAAAGGACGACTGCAGATCTTCAAAAGAGTTTTGAAGATCCTTCAGATCAGATCCAGATCTAATTTTTGGAGGCATGATAGAGAAGAAGAGGATCTCTAGATCCAACCTGAGTGGATACCGATAGAGGCCAGGCGCTTGCGTGGCTAGATCCAGAACCTTCCACTGCAATCAGGATCATCTACAGGATAATAGGATTACCCAAATCAGGTAAATTAAATTTGATTTAATTTATCTTATTTTATTTTATTTATTAAAATAATAAGAATCAGATCTAAAACATATCAAGTTTTGATTGAGATCAAGAGAAAATTTTTGAAATATATCTCTTGATCTGATCAGATCTGAACGAACCTGGACCGGGAAATCAGGATTTCCCTTCAGTCTGGGTCATCTCAGAATTTGTGGTTGTCCAGCTCATATCAAAAGACAACAAGTGGACAAATTAGAATATAGGTCCTTTAGAGCTCGATTCATAGGATATCCTAAAGAGTCATTAGGATATTACTTCTATATTCCAAAAGATCACAATGTGATTGTGAGTCGACATGCCATCTTTCTTGAAAAATAGTTTATTCAAAATGGTGGCATTGGAAAGCAGATCAAGCTAGAGGAGAAAGTCTCCTAAGAGCAAAGAGACAAGGATCCTTTGGAACCAAATCAAGTTGAGCCAATACAATCACTACCTCCTCTACCTCGAAGATCGAAAAGGATTTTTCGTCCCCCTAAGAGATACTTAGGTATTATTTCAGAGAAAGTAGAGAAAATATTTCTCGTAGGTAATGGAGTTCATGTTGATGATCCCAAAACCTATAACAAGGCGATATCAGATATCGACTCTGAGAAATGGTTAGAGGTAATGAAGTCAGAAATTGACTTGATGCACTCAAACTAAGTCTGAACCTTGGTAGATCCATTAGAAGGTATAATACCTATTGGGTGTAAATGGTTCTACACGAGAAAGATTGATGCAAATGGGAATGTAGAGACATTCAAAGCTAGATTAGTGGTAAAAGATTATAGTCAGTCGAAGGCATTGACTATCAGGATACCTTTTCGTCAGTAGCCATGCTTAAATTCATTCACACATTACTTACTGTTGCAGCATATTTCGATTATGAAATATGGAAAATGGACGTGAAAACCGCATTCTTAAATGGATATCTTGAGGAAGATATCTATATGGAATAGCCGTTGGGTTTCACATCCAGTGATACTGATCACAAAGCATGCAAGCTGCAAAGGTCCATATATGGACTTAAGCAAGCATGTCAGAGTTGGAATACTCATTTTAATGATGTGACCAAATTGTTTGATTTCATCAAGAACGAGGAGGAACCATGTATTTTCAGAAAGGTCAGTTGGAGCACTATTATCTTCCTCATACTATACGTGGATGATATCCTCCTTATTGGAAATGATATTCCCATGTTGACCATAGTTAAAATATGGTTATCTAAAGAATTCTCCATGAAAGACCTAGGACAAGCATCCTTTATTCTTAGAATCAAAGTCTATAGAGATAGACCGAATTAGATGCTAGATCTTTCACAGAAGATGTACGTAGAGGAAGTGCTAAAGAGGTTTAGCATGGAAAACTTCAAGAAGGGATTGGTACCCTTCAGACATGGCATTCATCACTCTAAGAAAATGTATCCCAACACACTAGAGGAGATTGAACGCATGAGCAAGATCCCTTATGCTTCTGCAATAGGGAGCCTCATGTATGCCATATTATGTACACGACCTGATATTGCCCATGCTGTGAGTGTCACAAGCAAATATCAGTCAAATCCAGGAGATGAATATAGGACTTTTATGAAATATATCCTTAAGTACTTAAGAAGAACTAAGGATATGTTCTTGATTTTTGATAATGGAGAACTCAAAGTCTAAGGGTATACAGACTCAGATTTTATGTCCGATATAGATGATCGAAAGTCGACATTTGGGAATCTGTTTGTGTGTAATGGTGGTGCTGTCAGTTGAAAGAGTTCTAAATAGACAGTAATAGCAGATTCCACCATGAAAATAGAATACATCGCTGCATCAGAAGCTGTGAAGGAAACATTCTGATATAAGAAGTTCACCATAGAGATCAGAGTGATACCATCAGAAGCCATTCCTCTGTACTGTGATAATAATGGCGTCATAGCCCATGCTAAGGAGCCGAGGTCTCACCAAAAATCCAAACACAACGAGCGGCGATACCAACTCATCCATGATTACCTCAAGAAAGGATACATCGAGGTCAAGAGAGTCAACTTCGTAGACAATGCGGTAGATCCACTTACAAAGATGTTGGAACAGCAGAAGATCAAAACCCACCTTGAGAAGATGGGACTTAGATTTGTAGCTAATTGGCTTTAGGTCAAGTGGGAGTTTGTTGGATATGTGTGCCTTAAAGCCAAAATTGGCTGACACTTGTTATACACTTCTAAGGGCAAAATTATAATTTTGACCTTAAATAATAAAATAGGTTATTTTCTATCACAATGTGTATTTAGTGTTTGTGATACATCCCTTGAGTTAATGGCAATGATAGTTCTTATTCTCAAGAGTTGAAAATTTAAGACATGAATTTTCATTATTAACTCATAAAATGCTCCTGACCGAAGGATCATCATGAGGATGGTGATTGATCCAGAAGGTTGGTGCACAATCGCTTTTTTATAGTAGATGAGTCCTAAGTCTACGGTGTAGAGACACCAGAGCAAGAGTACATATACTTGTTAGAGAATGAGGGCACTGAGTGTGACCACCTCGAGCAGTCATTAGAAAGTCTACCTTCTCGTCGATGACTGGCTCGAAGCTATAGTTGTATATCTGATTCTTTGACCTGAGGTGCATCGATAGTTTACCTTGAGGGTGTTATAGTTTGACTACACCATGACTCGATCTCCTAGCCATTTAGAATCTTGAGGTGTATGTTGGCTATAGCATGTTCATTATAGGAATTGGATTGCACCAATAGGGAATCTATCTACCTCGGTAGATGAGGAGTAGCCCTATGATGATCATGAGAATCAAGTCCATAAGCCCATGACCATGGCTGAGTGAAATAATAGAAAGAGTTTCTATTAAGATTTTCACATTGGACTTGAATCGAATGATTAATGATATGATGAATATTAGGATTTGACGAGATTACCTTAACCCCATCCAATCGGGGCACAAGATAGAAGAACTTAATCACATAAGCAACTGCACCGAGAGGTTCATTTTTAGTTCTAATGGATTACCACCATATGCTGCTAGGTGTCACTAATGGATTTTGAGAGCAATTAGAATAATTTAGATGATCAATCATACTAGTTATCTGAATTAGAAACATTCTGATCTATCGAAAGGTATTTCGATGATGCCGATGATAGAAATCGCGACATATCTCATTACCATACAGAACTAAACCTAACTGGGTCACACAAGCAAGGATTTCGATATGGATATCATCAATTGGACTAACCCAATTCGGTTTATTTGAATTAGATTTAATTAGGTTCAAAAAAATCATGCTAGCACACGATTGAGCCTAATGTTCTCCTTTAATTATCATTAAAGTTTATCTCAACTGTGCCAAATGTGTCTGGGCTCACTCAGGTACCTTTACTTGGTCTGACTGAAGCTTGTCCAGATCAAAAAAGGGTTGTTTTAATTTATGAGATGAATTTGAGACAACATCTACCATTTTTCATCACCTGCTAAATCCTATTTTGGACATTTGGTCAAACATTGACCTTTGACATTTAGACATCTGCCCTTATGTCAAGCCATCATAGGAGAGAAATCTTGGGCTAGTCCACCTGTTAACAAGTAGATGGATAAGGGATGCATGCCTAGGGAGGTGTGCGCCCATGGATAGAGCATCTAGAGTCCCATATAGATGGGACTCCAGTTGCTTCAGGGATTTTACTTAGATGATGCCTGGAAGACTGCTTTGACCCAGTCTTGGCACCATCTAAGGATGATTTAGAGGGGCTCTCACCTGATTGGATCAGATGATATCATCCCATCAATCAAAATTAGATCTGATTGCATAGAAAGCTATGATTGGCCAGGATGATGTGGCACTGCATGGCGCAATAGGGTCTATAAAAACCCTGTCTGTGCCAAGATCAAAAAAGCTTGACCCATTGCCCATGCCACAAGGCTGCCCCTCTTCCTCCTCTATGCCACCTTCAGGTGTTCTCTCTCCTATCCATGCCCAAGAATTTTTGGGCATAAGTTTGGTGCGATCCAAGCAAGAGAAAGATGATGAAAAAAGGAAGAAGGCAGCACTGCTGCAAGAGACAACTCACATCTTCGAAAGGAGTTTTGAAGATCTTCAAAATCAGATCCAGATCTGATTTTTGGAGAAGTGATAAAGAAGGAGGAGATCTTCAGATCCTATCCATGTGGATATCAGTAAAGGCCAGGCACTTGCATGGCTAGATCTAGAACCTCAAGCAGACATCATGATCATCATAGGATAATCAGATTACTCGCAATAAGATAAAATTAAATTAGATTTAATTTATTCTTTATTTTATTTTATTTTATTTTATTAGATCAATAATATCAGATCTGATCTAGATCCAAGAAAAAAATTTTTAAAATATCTCTCTTGATCCAATCAGATCTGAATGAATCTAATCCGAAAAACTAGGTTTTCTCTTCAGTTGGAAGAGCCTCTCCCTTTGTCTTCCTGTTAGGATGAGGTCCTCCTATTCTTGATGAGATTGACTTTTTTTCTTATTAGAATGAGGTTCTCCTCTTATTCCTAACAAAATTATTAGGGCACGAAAGGGCTGTTAAAAGGGCCTCTCCCCATTCTTTATTTAAATCATCATGGGCATCAAGTCTATCCACCGGATAGGGACTTGCTTGCTTCCCTCCTTGCAAGGTGATGGTAGAGCATTGCCTAGCCAAAGTTTGGTTTCCCCAAACCTCTCCTATTCTAGATCCTATTAAAAATTTTATTTTCAGATAATAAGTTGAGATAATTGCCCGGAGTGCATTCAAACCAGATTGGCTAAAAATTGCATTATAGGGAGAAGAGGCCTTGACCACCAAAAAATCAACTTGAGTTCTAGATCGCTTTGGATACTGACCCACCACAACTTATAAAGTTATTATCCCTTCAACTAGCATTGTGTTGCCAGTGAACCCAATTAACGGGGAATTTATTAGACCCATCCTACTATTAGATATGGATATTTTAGAGAAAGTTATTAGATATGTACCCTAGAAGCCAGATTGGCTAAACACTTGTAATACACTTCTAAAGGCAATTTTATAATTTTAACTATAAATTAATAAAAAAATTATTTTCTATCATAATGTATATTTAAAGTGTATGTGATACATCCTTTGAGTTAATGGTAATGATAATTCATATTTTCAAGAGTTGAAAATTTAAGACATGAATTTTCATGGTTAACTCATAAACTGTTTCCAACCGTAGGATCATTACGAGGATGGTGATCGATCTAAAAGATTGGTATACGATTACTTTCTTAGGATAGATGTATCTTAAGTTTATGATGTGAAGACATCAAAGCGAGAGTATAGGTACTCATTAAAGAATGAGGGTACTGAGCTTGACCACCTCGAGTAGTCATAAAGAAGTTTACCTTCTCATCGATGATTAGCTCAATGCTGTAGTGGTATATCTGGTTCTTGAACCTGAGGTACATCAATAGTTTACCTTAAGGGTATTGTAGTTTGACTACACCATAACTCGATCTCCTAGTCATTTAAAACCCTGAGATGTATGTTGGCTATAGCATGTTCATTGTAGGAATTGGATTGCACCAATAGGGGATCTATCTTCCTCGGTAGATGAGGAGTAGCCCTAGGATAATCATGAGGTTGAGTCCCTAAGCCCATGGCCATGGCAGAGTGAAGATGACAGAAAGAATTTCTATTAGGATTTTCACAGTGGACTCGAATCAAATGATTAATTCATATGATGGATGTTGGATTTGACGAGTTCACCTTAACCCTAATCCTGTCGAAGCTCAAGATAGAAGAACCCAATCACATCGGTAGCTGCACCAAGAGGTTTGCTTTTAGTTCTAATGGATTGCCACATATACTGCTAGATGTTACTAGCAGATTTTGCGAGCAATTAGAATGATCTTGATGATCAATCATTCTAATTATATGAATCAGAAGAGTTCTGATCCATCGAAAGGTGTTTCGATGATGTCGATGATAGATATCGTGATATGTCTCATTACCATACAAAACTAAACCTAACTAAGTCATACAAACAAGGGTTTGGATCTGGATGTCATCAATTAAGCTAACCCAGTTTGATTGATTTAGATTAGATCCAATCAGGTTCAAGATAATCGTGCTAGCACACGATTGAGCCTGGCTTTCACCTTCTATAATCTTTCTGATTCATCACAACTGAGTCAAATTTAATTTGAATCATTTCTATATCTTGAATAGATTTATTTTCATCTGACTGGAATAAGTTTAGATTAGATAAATTGTAGAAATTAAATCCATTCCTAGTGAAATTGGACTAGGGTCAAAAGTTGACCCAATTAAGAGAATTGAGGGTGACCTGATTAGATGCTTCTACAGAATTCTCTAAAAATTCTTTTAATTTAATTTATGGGTATGTGATAGAGCTTGAGTTATACTTTGATTTTGCCAAATTTTGTAGTTTATGGAGGTTACTTGACTAAGTTTTGATAGAGTTTGATTTGGATGAAACTCTTGAGGGAAGAGTCCTAGGCATAATGGACTCTTCCTTATCTACTTATGCTGCCACCTTTTAGATTAAATTTTGGTGACAAAACTAGATGAGATCTATGTTTTCACATGGAGAATAACTCCTAGAGTCTCTTTGATCAAATAATAAGTGATTTGGTCAAAGAAGGACTCTAAATGGCATTGGGTTTAAAAAACCTTTCTCATTCCAAAGAGAGAGATCGCATGATTTTATTTTTCACTTAGAGGTGTTGTCACCCATACCATATCCCACACCCTCTCTATCCTCTCTCTCCCTTTCTTCTATATGCCTAAAATGTTAGGCACAAATCTGAGAAGAAGGTCCATAGTGTTTTGGTACAAGATTCAGGATCTACGCGATAGAATTTATGAGACAGATGGGCTGCCTTCAGAAATAGTTTTGAAAGATCTATAGAATATAGTTAGATCTGATCTTTGAAGGAGAAATTTATGATAAGAAGATATTCAAATTCTATCTGAGTGGATACCAATAGAGGCCAGTGTTAGATATATGTGCCCTAGAAGTCAGAATTGGCTGACACTTGTAATACACTTCTAGCGGCAAAATTGTAATTTTGACTAATATCAATAAAATGAATTATTTTTTATCACATATTTATATTTAGTGTCTGTGATACATCCTTTTAGTTAATGGTAATGATAATTCATATTTTCAAGAGTTGAAAATTTAAGACATGAATAATCATTATTAACTCATAAAATGCTCCCGACCATAGGATCATCACGAGGATGGTGATTGATCCGAAAGATTGGTGTACAATCGCTTCTCTTTAGTAGATGAGTCTTGAGTCTACGATGTGAAGACACCAAAGCGAGAGTACAGGTACTCGTTAGAGAACGAGGGCACTGAGCGTGACCACCTCGAGTAGTCATTAGGGAGTCTACCTTCTCGTCAATGACTGACTCGATGCTGCAGTAGTGTGTCTGGTTCTTTGACCTGAGGTGCATCGGCAGTTCACCTTGAGGGTGTTATAGTTTGACTACACCATTACTCGGTCTCCTAGCCATATGGAACCCTGAGGTGTATGTTGGCTATAGCATGTTCATTGTAGGAACTGGATTGCATCAAGATGGAATCTATCTACCTCGGTGGTAGAGGAGCAGCCCTATGATGATCATGAGAATCAAGTCCAGAAGCCCATGGCCATGGCAGAGTGAAATAATAGAAAGAGTTTCTATTTAGATTTTCACATTGGACTTGAATCGAATGATTACATCATATGACAGAAACTAGGGTTTGACGAGTTCACCTTAACCCTAATCTGATCGGGGCTCAAGATAGAAGAACTTAATCACACAGGTAGCTGCACCAAGAGGTTCGCATTCAGCTCTGATGGGTTGCCACCATATACTGCTAGGTGTCACTGGTGGATTTTGGGAGCAATTAGAATGATTTAGATGATCGATCATTCTAGCTGTTCGAATCAGAAGAGTTCTGATCCATCGAAAGGAGTTTCGATGATGTCGATGATAGAGATCATGACATATCCCATTACCATACAGAACTGAACCTAACTGGGTCACACAAACAAGGGTTTGAATCTGGTGATCATCAATTGAACTGATCTAGTTCAATTGATCTGAATGAGATTCAATTAGGTTCAAGAAAATCGTGCTAGCACTCGATTGAACCTAACGTTCTTCTTTTACTATCATAAATAAGTTGTCCTGACTGAGCCAAAGGAGTTTGTGCTCAATCAGAGGCCTTCATATGGTCTGACTGGAGGTTGTCCAAGTCAGAAAAGGTTGTCTTATTTTGTAAGACATTACCTGCCATTTTTGGTCACCTGCCATTTCTTGTTCCTTTGACTTTGGTCAAAAGTCTGACCTTTGACTGGTCAAATGTTGACCATTGACACTTTGACTTTTGTCCACATGTCATGCACCTATTGGAGAGCTGGTGGGGGCCTGTCCCCCTGCCAGAACCTAGCAAGGAAGAGGGCGCACGCCACCCTTGGCGTGTGCCCAAGCTGGAGGCGCCCAGGAGTCCCTGTTGGACAGGGACTCCATCTCCTTTTTGGATTCCAATTAGAGTTCTCCTAAGAACCAACTTTGACTGGTCTTAGGCACCCTCTAAGGAGGAATCCAGGGGACTCTATTCCCACCAATCAGATTTAGATCTGATTTCACAAAGGGTTGTGATTGGTTGGGAAGAAGAGGAGTTGGATCACAGCTTAGTCTATAAATAAGACCCTGCGCCCAACTCAAAGAAAGATTGAATCACAATTCCCCATGCCCCAAGGCTGCCTCTCCCCTCTTCCTCCATGCCAAACCCACCTTCTCCCTCTCCTCTCCACGTCCAAAAGGAGTTTTGGATTTGGTTGGTGCGATCCAGATCAAAGAAAGGCGACTGAAAGCTAGAAGGCTGCGCTGCTGCAAAGGACGACTGCTGATCTTCAAAAGGAGTTTTGAAGATCCTCCAGATCAGATCCAGATCTAATTTTTGGAGACATGTGATAGAGAAGAAGAGGATCTCCAGATCCAGCCTGAGTGGATACCGGTAGAGGCCAGGCACTTGCGTGGCTAGATCCAGAACCTTCCGCTGCATTACAGGATCATCAACGGGTAATAGGATTACCCACTTCAAGGTAAATTAAATTTGATTTAATTTATCTAATTTTATTTTAATTTTTAAAATAATAAGAATTAGATCTAAAATATCTCAGATCTGATCTAGATCAAAGAAAAAAATTTTTGAAATATATCTCTTGATCTGATCAGATCTGAACGAACCTGGACCGGAAAATCAGGATTTTCCCTTCAACTGGTATCAGAGCCATGGTTCTAAAAATATTTAGATCTAATTTTAAATTTATTTTAATTAAAAAATAAGTGATTTTAGATGTCACATGAGATGTGATCAGATCTAAAATCAGAAAAAAAATTAAAATTAAATGATTTGGATCTAAGATTAGAAAATATGCATGACTAGTTCTAAAATAGAATAGTTCTATAGAATAGTCTTGCATGTTTTTAATTTAATTTGATTAAATCATATTTTAGATCTATTTATTTACTATTTTTTGATATTATAATGGTTATAATAACATCTAAAAAATAGCAAATAAAAATTATTTAATTTTAAATATCATATGAGATATGATTGATGCATGTCTAGACTAGTTGTAGAATAGTTCTACATAATTGTCTAGATTAGAATTTATTTTGATTAGATCAATTTAAATCTAATTTTTTAGATTATTATGAGATAATTTAGATCTAAAAATATGCATGATTCGATACATGAGATGTATGCAAAATATGCCATGATTAGATCTAATTTGTATATGAGATATATGATATAGATCTAAAACTATTTTGTAGTATTGCATGTTCCTGATTAAGGCATTCCTGATTAAGGCGTTCCTCTTGGCCGTCCGGTCATAAGAACGAAGAAGGGTTTAAAGGCCCTCTCTTCCCATTCGATGGGATGTTCTTATGATGTGTAGGGGTGCTGCGTGTTCGTCCTTAATCAGAAACCCAAAACTTACTTTCTGCAAAACCCTAGATCCTGAAACCCTAGGATTTATTGTGCATATTTTGTTTATGAACCCTACTTAATTAAGAATTAAGATTTATGGAATATTAATTAGGTCTAAAATTGAGAATTTCAGATCTAAGACATATTCATAATACTGGGTTCGGGCTTGGGTAGCTCAATTAGGTCTAAGCGGTTGATCAAACCGAATCAAGAGTTGGTTAGATGGGATCAACAATGCTTAAATTGACCAGCCTAATAGGATTAAGTCTGGGTCAAGATCGAGTCACGATCAAGCAAGACCTAATTAGGCTCAGAGGTTAGAGTCTGGATTGTAGGCTAACCCAATTGGTTCTGGCTCAACAATTTGGTGTCTAAGGTAAGTTTGGCACATACGACCGACTGGTTTTTTTAATTGGAAGCTACTCGACCTGAATGCATTCTTGTACGAGTTAATGGCATATTCCTTCCACCGATCTCACTTACCTGGCCATATCTGTTGACACAGTTCTGATCTGAGGTGGTCAATAATCCGAGCTAACCCATGCCACTAGGTTAGTCATAATTGTTATGACTATGACAAGTCTAGTTTAATGAGACCTGAATCAATTCTCCCTAAGAAAAGATTAAGTCTGAGGTCTTCCACCATTGTAGATGTGCGGGCCCTTCCCGGGGTTGATTGTTCTCGGCTGGATACAGTGGCTCAGTTGCACCGAGGAAGATGCAACCATGTCTATTAGGCATTGGATGCTATGGGCTGGAGGATGAGTTGGGCTCAATATTTTGGATACGGTGAGAGACTCAATTAGGAACCCAGTCTATGCAAATGGTGGGTCTGACTTAACTAAGGAGTGGATCAATATTCCGGATACGGTGAGATTCATGAATTAGAGACCAAGTTTGGGTGCACCATGATTAGAGAATCATTGAACAAGAGTTGTTCACTCATTGGCTAACCCATCACCAATAACTGTTAGGTGAGGTGATGAGTCAGTTGGTGAGACCGCACCACCCACTAGAAATCATTAATCATGGAGATTTTTGCATCTCTACAGAGGGAGTGTAGGGATCCGAGAAAATAGTGGGAGCTAATTTGTTTAAAAATAAAATTCCTAAATAAAATTGGTCAAGTCATAAATTACAGTATCTAACTAGAATCTTTGACTCTCTACAGGAAAATGTCTGCGTCCAACCCATTGGCACGTATCCTGGACACACATAGACTGACTGGACCCAATTATAAAGATTGGCTCAGGAACTACAAAATTAGTTTTGGGTTCGAGAAGTTAACCCATGTATTGGACCAGGACCCTCCCACCTTACCAGCCCGTCCATCCATTGAACAGAGAGCGTCTCTGGAAAAATGGATAGACGAAGATAATAAGGCCAGATATTACATGTTGGGCTCGATGTCTGATGAGCTCCAGCGCCAACATGAAGATATCGGGACTGCTCGCCAAATGTTGGCTCACCTGCAGGAGATGTTTGGTGAACAGAGTCGCGCAGCCAAATATCAAGTCACGAAATGACTTTTTAAGGCTAAGATGCGTGATGGGCAGTCAGTCCAAGATCACTGTCTGACAATGATCAAGGACATGGAAGAGCTTGAGAAGCTCGGTGTGAAGTTAGGACTTGGATCTGCAGAACGATATTATTCTGCAATCCTTGACTGATGCATATGGGCAATTCATCATGAATTACCACATGCATAAACTTCAAAATTCCTTGGCCGAATTAATGAATATGCTGGTTACCGCTGAGCTTTCTATGAAAGGTTCTAAAGGCTCAGTTCTTGCTATGGAACGGACTTCTTCCAAAAGAAAGTCTTATGGAAAGAAAAAGAAGTCTGTGAAAAAGCAAAAGGTGGAAGGATCAAAGAAGAAGAAGGCAGAACCGAAGAAAAAGGTCCGATGTCAAAGGAAAGTGTTTCCATTGCAACAGCGACGGCCATTGGAAGCGGAACTGCCCTACTTACCTGGCCACCCTGAAGAACAAGAAGGAAGGTCCTTCTGGAGGTATGCTCGTTATTGAGTCTAACCTTACGGTTTCTTCTGCATCCAGTTGGGTGCTTGACTCTGGTTCTAGTGCTCATCTGTGCACTTCCATGCAGGGTCTTGAGGATAGCAGGAGGCTGAGGGATGGAGACATGATCCTACGCATCGGTAATGGAGCAAGAGTTGCTGCAGTAGCCGTGGGAACATACCCTCTTCGATTACCATCTGGTTTAGACTTAGTTTTGAAAGACTGTTATTATGTGCCTGCAGCTAGCAGGAATTTGATTTCTGTTTCATGCTTAGCACTAAGAAGGCTATGTGATTACCTTCTTTAAGGACCATTGTAACATTCTTTATGAAAGAAATAAAATTGCAAATGGTTTTCTTATTAATGGTCTTTATCAGCTACATATTGATGTACCTGTTCTAACTATCGAGCAAAACGTGAATGCCAAACGACCTAGGGATAGTCCAAATGATAGATATCTATGGCACCTGAGATTAGGTCATATAGCAGAAGATAGGATCAACAAATTGGAGAAAAATGGGCTATTGAGTCCATTGACTTCTGAGTCATATCCAACTTGTGAATCTTGTCTTCAAGGCAAAATGACTAAACTCCCTTTTGTTGGACATGGGGAGAGGGCCACAGATCTCCTTGCCCTAGTACATACTGATGTGTGCGGCCCATTTGATGTGCCGGCTAGAGGCAATTTTGTCTACTTCATTACCTTTACCGATGATCTGTCTAGGTATGGGTATGTGTATCTTATGAGACACAAGTCTGAAGCTTTTGAAAAGTTCAAAGAATTCAGACATGAAGTAGAAAAACAAACTAGGAAAACCCATTAAGGTTCTTCGATCAGATCGAGGAGGTGAATACCTTAGCCGAGAATTCCTAGACTATCTAAAGGAAAAATGGCATAGTCTCTCAATGGACTCCACCAGGAACACCTCAACTCAACGGGGTTTCAGAACGGAGAAATCGGACTCTATTGGATATGGTTCGATCCATGATGAGCTTCACAGACCTCCCTGATTTTCTTTGGGGACATTCATTGTTAACTTCAATTTATCTACTGAATAGGGTTCCCTCTAAAACCGTTCCTACCACACCGTATGAGATATGGCACGGTAAGAAACCAAGTCTGAGTCATCTCAGAATTTGGGGTTGTCCGGCTCATGTCAAAAGACAACAAGCGGACAAGTTAGAGTTTAGGTCCTTCAGAGCTCGATTCATAGGATATCCTAAAGAGTCATTAGGATACTATTTCTACATTCCAGAAGACCACAATGTGATTGTGAGTCGACATGCCATCTTTCTTGAAAAATAGTTTATTCAAGATAGCGGCATTGGAAAGCAGATTAAGCTTGATGAGAAAGTCTCACAAGTACAACGAGCTAAGGACCAATTGGAACCAAATCAGGTTGAGCCAATAAGAACACTACCTCCTCCACCTCGTAGATCGGAAAGAGTTTTCCATCCCCCTGAAAGATACTTAGGTATTATTTCAGAGGATGTAGAGAAAATGTTCCTCGTAGGTAATGGTGCTCATGGTGATGATCCCAAAACCTACAACGAGGCGATATCAGATATCGACTCCGAGAAATGGCTAGAGGCAATGCAGTCAGAAATTGACTCGATGCACTCAAACCAAGTCTGGACCTTGGTAGATCCACCAGAAGGTATAGTACCTATTGGGTGTAAATGGATCTTCAAGAGAAAGATTGGTGCAGATGGGAATGTGGAGACATTCAAGGCTAGACTAGTGGCAAAAGGTTATAGTCAACGCGAAGGCATTGACTATCAGGATACCTTTTCCCCAGTGGCTATGCTAAAATCCATCCGCACATTGCTTGCCGTTGCAGCCTATTTCGATTATGAAATATGGCAAATGGACGTGAAAACCGGCATTCTTAAATGGATATCTTGAGGAAGATATCTATATGGAACAGCCGCTAGGTTTCACATCCAGTGATACTGATCACAAGGTTTGCAAGCTGCAAAGGTCCATATATGGACTTAAGCAAGCATCTCGGAGCTGGAACACTCGTTTCAATGATGTGATCAAAAAGTTTGGTTTCATAAAAAATGAAGAGGAACCATGTGTTTTCAAAAAGGTCAGTGGGAGCGCTGTTGTCTTCCTCGTATTGTACGTGGATGACATCCTCCTTATTGGGAATGATATTCCCATGTTGACAACAGTCAAATATGGTTGTCCAAGGAATTCTCCATGAAAGACCTAGGTGAAGCATCCTTTATTCTAGGAATTAAGGTCTATAGGGATAGACCGAATAGGATGCTAGGACTTTCACAGAAGATGTACATAGAGAAAGTACTAAAGAGGTTTAGTATGGAAAACTCTAAGAGGGGATTAATACCCTTCAGACATGGTATTCATCTTTCCAAGAAGATGTGCCCTAGCACACCTGAGGAAATAGAACGCATGAGCAAGATCCCTTATGCTTCTGCAATAGGGAGCCTCATGTATGCCATGCTATGTACACGACCTGATATAGCCCATGCTGTGAGTGTCACAAGCAGATATCAGTCAAATCCAGGTGAAGAACACTGGACTTCTGTGAAATGTATCCTTAAGTACTTGAGAAGAACTAAGGATATGATGTTGGTCTTTGGTAATGGAGAACTCCAAGTCCAGGGATACACAGACTCGGATTTCATGTCCGATATAGATGATCGAAAGTCGACATCTGGGAGTCTGTTTGTGTGCAATGGTGGTGCTGTCAGCTGAAAGAGTTTCAAGCAAATCGTGATAGCAGATTCCACCATGGAAGCAGAATATATCGCTGCATCAGAGGCTGCGAAGGAAGCATTCTGGTACAAGAAGTTTGCTGCAGAAATCGGAGTAATGCCATCAGATGCCATTCCTCTATACTGCGACAACAATGGCGCCATAGCCCTTGCTAAGGAGCCGAGGTCTCACCAAAAATCCAAGCACATTGAGCGGCGATACCACCTCATCCGCGATTACCTCGAGAAGGGTTATGTCGAGGTCAAGAGAGTCAACTCCACAGATAATGTGGCAGACCCACTTACAAAGCCGTTGGGCCAGCAGAAGATCGAAGCCCACCTTGAGAAGATGGGACTTAGACTTGTAGCCAATTGGCTTTAGGACAAGTGGGAGATTGTTAGATATATGTGCCCTAGAAGCCAGAATTGGCTGACACTTGTAATACACTTCTAGGGGCAAAATTATAATTTTGACTAATATCAATAAAATGGGTTATTTTCTATCACATATGTGTATTTAGTGTCTGTGATACATCCTTTGAGTTAATGGTAATGATAATTCATATTTTCAAGAGTTGAAAATTTAAGACATGAATAATCATTATTAACTCATAAAATGCTCCCGACCATAGGATCATCACGAGGATGGTGATTGATCCGGAAGGTTGGTGTACAATCGCTTCTCTTTAGTAGATGAGTCTTGAGTCTATGGTGTGGAGACACCAGAGCGAGAGTACAGGTACTCGTTAGAGAACGAGGGCACTGAGCGTGACCACCTCGAGTAGTCATTAGGGAGTCTACCTTCTCGTCAATGACTGACTCGATGCTGCAGTAGTGTGTCTGGTTCTTTGACCTGAGGTGCATCGGCAGTTCACCTTGAGGGTGTTATAGTTTGACTACACCATTACTCGGTCTCCTAGCCATATGGAACCCTGAGGTGTATGTTGGCTATAGCATGTTCATTGTAGGAACTGGATTGCATCAAGATGGAATCTATCTACCTCGGTGGTAGAGGAGCAGCCCTATGATGATCATGAGAATCAAGTCCAGAAGCCCATGGCCATGGCAGAGTGAAATAATAGAAAGAGTTTCTATTTAGATTTTCACATTGGACTTGAATCGAATGATTACATCATATGACAGAAACTAGGGTTTGACGAGTTCACCTTAACCCTAATCTGATCGGGGCTCAAGATAGAAGAACTTAATCACACAGGTAGCTGCACCAAGAGGTTCGCATTCAGCTCTGATGGGTTGCCACCATATACTGCTAGGTGTCACTGGTGGATTTTGGGAGCAATTAGAATGATTTAGATGATCGATCATTCTAGCTGTTCGAATCAGAAGAGTTCTGATCCATCGAAAGGAGTTTCGATGATGTCGATGATAGAGATCATGACATATCCCATTACCATACAGAACTGAACCTAACTGGGTCACACAAACAAGGGTTTGAATCTGGTGATCATCAATTGAACTGATCTAGTTCAATTGATCTGAATGAGATTCAATTAGGTTCAAGAAAATCGTGCTAGCACTCGATTGAACCTAACGTTCTTCTTTGCTATCATAAATAAGTTGTCCTGACTGAGCCAAAGGAGTTTGTGCTCAATCAGAGGCCTTCATATGGTCTGACTGGAGGTTGTCCAAGTCAGAAAAGGTTGTCTTATTTTGTAAGACATTACCTGCCATTTTTGGTCACCTGCCATTTCTTGTTCTTTGACTTTGGTCAAAAGTCTACCTTTGACTGGTCAAATATTGACCATTGACACTTTGACTTTTGTCCATGTGTCATGCACCTATTGGAGAGCTGGTGGGGGCCTGTCCCCCTACCAGAACCTGGCAAGGAGGAGGGCGCACGCCACCCTAGGCGTGCCCAAGTTGGAGGCGCCCAGGAGTCCCTGTTGGATAGGGACTCCATCTCCTTTTTGGATTCCAATTAGAGTTCTCCTAAGAACCAACTTTGACTGGTCTTAGGCACCATCTAAGGAGGAATCCAGGGGACTCTATTCCCACCAATCAGATTTAGATCTAATTTCACAAAGGGTTGTGATTGGTTGGGAAGAAGAGGAGTTGGATCACACTTAGTCTATAAATAAGACCCTACGTCCAACTCAAAAGAACATTGAATCACAATTCCCCATGCCCCAAGGCTGCCTCTCCTCTCTTCCTCCATGCCAAACCCACCTTCTCCCTCTCCTCTCCACATCCAAAAGAGTTTTGGAGTTTGGTTGGTGCGATCCAGATCAAAGAAAGGCGACTGAAAGCTAGAAGGCTGCACTGCTGCAAAGGATGACTGCTGATCTTCGAAAAGAGTTTTAAACATCCTCCAGATCAAATCCAGATCTAATTTTTGGATACGTGATAGAGAAGAAGAGGATCTCCAGATCTAGCCTGAGTGGATATCGATAGAGGTCAGGCACTTGCGTGGCTAGATCCAGAAGCTTTCGCTACATACAGGATCATCAACGGGTAATAGGATTACCCACTTCAAGGTAAATTAAATCTAATTTAATTTATCTAAATTTATTTTAATTTTTAAAATAATAATAATTAGATCTGATCTAGATCAAAGAGAAAAATTTTTGAAATATATCTCTTGATCTGATCAGATCTGAATGAACCTGGTCCAAAAAATCAAGATTTCCCTTTAGCCAGGTGAGTGCATGGCTCCTTCCAGAATCTAAGGAACCAACAGGATCATCGTAGGATAATCAAATTATCCAACAAGGTACCTTAAAATTAAATCTAATTTAATTTTATTTTTAATTTTTAATATCAAATCACCATGATTAGATTTCAGAACTCTTATATCTAATTAGATCATAGAGATTTTTGTAGAAAAATCTACCTCAGATCTGATTAGATCTGGACGATCCTATGGTGGAAAATCATATTTCCTTTTAACTGGTACCAGAGCTACATTAGTAGTTCTTTAGATCTTTTTTAGATTTAATTTAATTTTTATTTATGATCTGATATTAAATAATTTTAGATATCACATCAGATGTGATTAGATCTAAAATCAAAAAATTAAAAATTATATGATTTAGATCTATAATGTGTTAGATGCATGACTAGATTAGGAATAGAATAGTTCTATGTGTAGTCTAGTATGATCATGTTGTTAAATTGATTAAATATAATTTTAGATCTATTTTATTTTTATTTTTTGATATTATAATTATTGTAACTAGGTCTAAAAAATAAAAAATATAGTTTTTAATTTTTAATTTATTCATATGAGATATGAAAGATGCATGCTTAAACTAGTTATCGAATAGTTCTATAAAATATCTAGAATAGTTTTATTTTTGATGTGATCAAATTTTAAATTTTTTTTTAGATTTAATATATAAAATTTTAGATTTGAAAGTATGCATAGTTTATTGAGTTATGATACATGAGATGTATGCAAGACATATACAGGTTAGATCTTTTGTATATGTGATATATGATTTATATCTAACTAGTGTTGTTTCAGAAAATATATTTCTAATTAAGGTATTCTCCTTGGCCGTCCGATCATAAGAACAAAGTAGGATTTAAAGGCTCTCTCCTTTCATTTGATGGGGTGTTCTTATGATGTGTAGGGATGCTGTGCGTTCGTCCTTAATCAAAAATCAGAACTTATTTTCTGCAAAACCCTAGATTCTGAAACCCTAGGATTTTATTACATATTTTGTTCATGAATCCAAAACTTAATTAAGAATTAAGATTATGAAAATAATTAGATCTAAAAATTATGAATTTTTAGATCTAAGACATCTTTATAAAATTGGGTTCGGGCTTGGGTAGCTCAATTAGATCTAGCGGTTGATCAAACTAAATCAAGAGTTAGTTAGGTGGGATCAAAGAAAGCTTAGAATTAACCAGCCTAATAAGATTAAGTCTGGATCAAGATTGAATCACATTGAGATGTGACTTGATCAAATCAAGATCTAATTTGGCTCCGTGGTTCGAGCTTGGATTATAGGCTAATCCGATTGGCTCTGATTTGATAATTTGGTGTCTAAGATAAGTCTGACAGATATGATCGACTAATTTTTAATTGGAAGCTACTCGATCTAAATGCATTTTTGTCGAGTTAATGTTATATCCCTTCCACCAATCCCACTTACCTAGTCATTTATGTCGACCTAATTCAAATTTGAGGTGGCTAACAATTCGAGCCAACCCATGCCACTAGGTTAGTCATAATTATTATGACTAAGTTAAGTCAAGTTTAAAGAGACCTAAATTAAATCTTTTTATAAAAATATTAAGTCTAAGGTCTTCCACCATTGTAAATGTATAAGCTCTTCCCGAGATTGATTATTCTTGGCTAGATACAGTAGTTAAGTTGCACCAAGAAGATGCAACCATGTCTATTAAACATTAGATGCTACGGGTTGGAGGATGGGTTGGACTCAATATTTTAGATACAGTGAGAGATCCAATCAGAAATTCAATTCATGCAAATGATAGGTCTGACTTAACTAAAGTGTGGAGCAATATTCCAGGCACGGTGAGCTTCATGAATTAGAGATCAAGTTTGGATGCACCATGATTAGAGAATCATTAGATAAAATTTGTCCACTCATCAGTTGACCCATTACCAATAACTGTTAGATGAGGTGGTGAGCCAGTTGGTGGGACCGTACCATCCACTAGAATTCAATAATCATGAAGATTTTTGCATCTCTGTCAAGAAAGTATAGGGATCTGAGTAAATAGTGAGAGCCTAATTTATTTAAAAATAAAATTTCTAAATAAATTGATTAAGTCTAATTACAAAATCTAACTAGAAGCTTTAACTCTCTACAGAAAAATGTCTGCATCTAATCTACTAGCCCGTATCCTGGATACCCATAGACTGACCGAATCCAACTATAAGGATTGGCTCCAGAACTTTAAAATTATTTTGGATTCTAAGAAATTGACTCATATGTTGGAATGGGATCCTCCCACTTTACCAGCACGTCCGTCCGCTGATCAGAGAGCATCTCTTAAAAAATAGATGGATGAAGATAACAAAGCCAAGTATTACATGTTGGACTCGATATCTGATGAGCTCTAGTGCCAACATGAAGACATTAAGATTAACCATCAAATGTTGGCTCACCTATAAGAGTTGTTTGGTGAACAAAATTGCGCAGCCAAATATCAAGTCACTAAGAGATTTTTTAAGGCTCAGATGCATTATGGGCAGTCGGTCCAAGATCATTGTCTGATCATGATCAAGGACTTAGAAGAGCTTGAGAAACTCGATGTCAAGTTAAATCAAGATCTGTAGATTGATATAATTCTACAATCTTTGACTGATGCGTATGGATAGTTCATCATGAACTATCATATGCATAAACTATAAAATACCTTGGTTGAGCTTATGAATATGCTGGTTATTGCTGAGCTCTCTATGAAAGGTTCAAAGGGCTTAGTGCTTGCTGTGGAGCAGGCTTCTTTCAAGAGAAAATTTTTTAGGAAGAAGAAGAAGACCGCGAAGAAGCAGAATGCAGAAGGTGGGAAGAAGAAGAAGAAGGTAGAGCCAAAGAAGAAGGCCGCTGATAAAAAAAAATATTTTTATTGTAATATAGATGGCCACTGAAAGCGAAACTATCCTCTTTAACTGATCAGCCTAAAAAATAAGGAGGCAGGTCCTTCTGGAGGTATGCTCATTATAGAATCTACCTTACGATTTCTTCTGCATCCAGTTAGGTGCTTGACTCTGGTTCTAGTGCTCACTTATGCACTTTTATGCAAGGTCTTGAGGAGAGCAGAAGACTAAGGGATGGTGAGATGATCCTACGCATCAAAAATAGAGCAAGAGTTACTACTATGATCGTGGGAATCTACCCTCTTCGATTATCATCAGGATTAGATTTAGTTCTTAGAGACTGTTTTTATGTGCCTGCAGCAAGCAGGAATTTAATTTCTATTTCATATTTAGCACAAGAAGGTTATATAATTAGTTTTCTTAAGAACCATTGTAATATTCTTTATGAAAGAAATAAAATTGTAAGTGGTTTTTTTATAAATGGTCTCTATCAATTACATATTGATGTTTCTATTTTTAATATCGAGCAAAATGTGAATGCCATAGAATCAAAGTGATTTAGGGATAGTCTAAATGATAGGTATCTTTGACACCTTAGGCTAGGTCATATAGCTGAAGATAGGATTAACAAATTAAAAAAATCTGAACTATTGAGTTCGTTGACTTTCGAGTCATATCCAATTTATGAATCATGCCTTCATGGTAAAATGTCCAAGCTTCCTTTTGTAGGAAATGAGAAAAGGGCCACAAATTTACTCACCCTAGTACACACAGATGTGTGTGGCCCATTTGATGTGAGGACCAGGAGCAATTATGTCTACTTCATCATCTTTACCGATGATCTATCTTGATATGAATATGTGTATTTGATGTGACATAAGTCTGAAACTTTTGAAAGATTCAAGAAATTTAGACTTGAAGTAGAAAAATAAACCAAAAAATCCAATAAGATTCTTTGATCAGATCAAGGAGGCGAATACCTTAGTCAGAAATTCTTAGACTATCTTAAGGACAATGGTATAGTCTCTCAATGGTATCTACCTAGAACACCTCAACTCAATGGAATTTCAAAATGGAGAAATTAGAATCTATTAGATATGGTTTGATCCATGATCAGTTTCATGGATCTTCCTGAGTTCTTTTAGGAACATAATCTAATGATCACTATATATTTACTAAATATGATTTCTTCTAAAATCATTTCTACCATACCATATAAGATATGCCATGATAAGAAACTAAATCTGAATGGTGCAAAAAATTTGACTGCTTGTCGTTAGAGCGTCAAATGATAATTAAAATTGATCTACTTATTAATTAGAATAGTGGTGAGTCGGGTATTGATTTCCTCGAGGATTAATGGCTAGTTATGTTTAATTTGATTAAAAATAAATAAATTAATTTTAAAGTAAGAATTTAATTAAGTAGATTAAAGAGAGGTAATCGAAAGTTTAGTAAATTAAAGCAAAAATAAAAAAAAAGCAAATACTTAATTAATTAAAATTTTTAAATTAATAAAAAATATTCTAGAATTTCTATCAAGAGACAACAGGCGGATAAATTAGAGTCTAGGTTCTTTAGAGCTCGGTTCATAGGATATCCTAAAGAGTCATAAGGTTATTATTTCTATCTCTCGAAAGATTATAATGTGATTGTGAGTCGACACGCCATCTTTCTTAAAAAATAGTTTATTCAAGATGGTGGCATCAAAAGATAAATTAGATATAAGGAGAAAGTTTTCGATGAGAAATGAGCTAAGAAACCTATGAAATCATATCAAATTGAGCCAACCCAAACTGATCAGATGGTTAATCGATAATTGGAAATCGTTCTAAGGTCAATCCATCAATACGATTGGTGTTTGACCTAATGCAAGTATTGCAAGAGGATCGATCAACAATTAGATTGCTAATTGGCTCAATCTGATTGAGCAATCGGACTAAGATCAAGTCTAATTGAATTAGATTCAATTATAATTGATTTAGAGTTAATTAGATTAAGTCTAGTTGGTTTATTGGATAAGCCAATTACAAGAAAGAATAATTTCTTGTTTGACTAGGACTTGGGTGCACCTAATTGACTTAGGATTTAAATTAGATTTAAATCTTGATTTAATCTGATTTAATTATACTCTTAGTTGGACTAGGATCATTCTTAATTAGATTGCATTTAATCTAAATTAAATGGGATTTAAATTTATTTCAAATCTATTTTAACCTAGTCAAACAAGAGGAGTCCTAGTCCAACTAGGACTCTCTCTCTTTCTCTTGCGCCTAAAATTCCCACACCCACCTTTATTTGATTCCTAATTTTCTATGTAAATTCCAATGCCAAAGAAGGCCTTCCACATCCCATTATTCAAAATTTTGGGAGTTTGTTTTGACTTGATCAAAATCAGGAAGTTGTTAGGATTTGTTTCCTACTTGGAAGAGTCTTCTTTGACTAAAATTCTTCCCTCCCTTGAGCACCAACTCTACCCACGTTCCTTTATCTTATTTGGCCCTTCTCCCTAGTATTGGTGCATAAGAATCAGGGGTTTCATGCTAGAAAATAAGGGAGGGACGTCCAAGCGTTCGATGCCTCAATTACTTCCTTGTTTGACTAGGTCATTTGACCTAGTCAACCCTAATTTTGTGCCGCCCCATTCAAGGTATGTGTGGATGTCCAAAACACCTGGTTTCCCATGGCACAAACCAGCAAAAAAAAAAAAGTGATTGGCGTGGAGGTTTGCGGTGCCAAGTTCTTTGAAGAAAATCCTTTCTTTTGGATAACATAAGATGATGTCTTGAAGGATCAAAGGTAAGAGAAGATTGTCTTCTCTTTATTTTTCTTTCATGTATTTTTCTCTTGTCTCTCCTAGTGATTTTTATGTGATAAAATCTAAGAGAGAAAGAGGATTATGGCATGGGGATAAGTGCTCCAAGTTGTTGGGGTATGTTGTTCCTTTTGGACATGATCTGGTCATATCCTAACGAGTGAAGGAGAAGAGAAGAAAGGTGTTCTCTTAGGGTTTCCTTGAGAATTCTTCTTCTCTATTTATTTGTAGAAATTTTCTAAGATAAAAATCATAGATGTTAGATCTAGAAACATAAAAAAAAAATCTAGAGGAGAAGGTCTCCTCTTGTCCTAGCATAGAGTTATTTTCAGGACATCAATCATTGATGTCCTAAAGGAGAAGATTTATCTTCTCTTAGAATTTATTTTTTTTATTTTTTATTTTTTAATTTATGAGAGATCTAAGGGTTGGATTCCTTCCTTATTCCTCCTCATGTTCTTTATCTCTTGAAGAGTTCAAGAGATCCGAAAAACATGTATTTGATTAACCATCAGGAGGGATCCGCGAGAAGCTAGTACTTCAAGCAGATCTTCATTCGATGAACCTTCGATCTGTGTTGCAAGTTTGTGTGGATCACCTGTAGAGGCTGGATGCCTGTGCGGCTTTAAAAGCAACAATGGAATTCAACCACGAAATTCTTGACCTATGCAAAGATAAGAGATCTGATCTCTTGGTAACCTAGATATGATCTAGGGTTAGATCTAGAATTATTCTAGACATAGGTATTGATATGATCAATACCACTTGTGATTAATTTAATTTCATATTTATATTTTCATCATGACATGTTATAGATCCTTGATGTAGGGTTTTATAATTTGATTACATGTATTTGTAGATTAAATAGTCTAATCTATGCCTTATGCTGCTCTTTATTTTCAAAAAAGTTTCAAAATCTATGCATAAAATCCTGCATGTTTCCCAACATCAGCATGAAAAACTCTAAGAGGGGTTTAGTACCCTTTAGACATGGCATTCATCTCTCAAGAAGATATACCCTAGCACACCTAAGGAGATTGAACGCATGAGCAAGATCCCTTATGCTTCGATAATAAGGAGTCTCATGTATGCCATGCTATGTACACGATCTGATATTGCCCATGCTATGAGTGTCATGAGTAGATATCAGTCGAATCTAGATAAAGAGCAATGGACTTCTATAAAATGTATCCTTAAGTACTTGAGAAAGACTAAGGATATGTTTCTAGTTTTTTGTAATGGAGAACTCTAGGTTTAGGGTATACAGACTCGGATTTTATGTCCGACATAGATGATCGAAAGTCGACATCTGAAAGTTTATTTATTTATAATAATGAAGCTATCAGTTGAAAGAGTTTCAAGCAGATAGTGATAGCAGACTCCACCATAGAAGTAGAGTACATCACTACGTCAGAGGCTGTAAAGGAGGAGTTTTGGTATAAAAAATTCACCACAGAGCTCAGAGTGATGCCATTAGATGCCATCTCTCTATATTGCGACAATAATGATGTCATAACCCTTGCTAAGGAGCCAAGGTCTCACTAAAAATCCAAGCATATCGAGCAGCGATACCACCTAATCCACGATTACCTCGAGAAGGGATACATCGAGATCAAGAAAGTAGACTCCGCAAACAATGTGGCTGATCCGCTGACAAAGCTATTGAGCCAATAGAAGATCGAAGCCCGTTTTGAGAAGATGGGACATAGATTTTTAGCCAATTGACTTGAAGTCAAGTGGAAGTTTGTTAGATGTGCACTCTAGAAGCCAGATTGGCTAAACACTTGTAATACACTTCTAAAGGCAATTTTATAATTTTGACTATAAATTAATAAAAAAATTATTTTCTATCATAGTGTGTATTTAAAGTATCTGTGATACATCCTTTGACTTAATGGTAATGATAATTTATATTTTTAAGAATTGAAAATTTAAGATATGAATTTTCATGGTTAACTCATAAACTGCTCCTGACCATAGGATCATTATAAGGATGGTGATCGATCTGGAAGATTGGTGTATGATTGCTTTCTTAGAATAGATGTATCTTGAGTCTATGTGTGGAGACACTGAAGTGAGAGTGTAGGTACTCGTTAGAGAATAAGGATACTAAGTGTGATCACCTAGAGCAGTCATAAGAAAGTCTACCTTCTCGTCGATGATTGGCTCGATGCTGTAGTGGTGTATTTGGTTTTTAGACCTGAGGTGCATCGGCATTCTGTTGATGCAAAAAATGATGCTGGCACCAGAATTCACTGGAGCTGGTGTAGATGAGATTGCCGATGAGACCTGCAAAGCAAAGCCCAAACCAAAGGTGAATGGCTCCAACAAGATCCTTCGATGCTCAAGTCAGTTTTCTGGCCAACTAGAATGGAGTACTCAGGAGAAAAAAGAGTAGAGTAATGGCGAAGAAGGAGAGCTTAGAGGAAAACGTATCTAGAGGATCCCTTTTATAGATGGAGCATGTAATAAACTGATAGTGACAACCATAACTGTCTGGTAGTGGGCCATTGAGATGACTTGCAAGTAGTTGGGATCTATTTGAAGAAGTTCGGATAGAAATTGGGGATCTCTACGCACCTGGTTGATTATAGGTGTTGGCGAGTTGGGTTTAGGATTGGCCAATCGAGCTTGAGAATCAATCAGTGTACAGCAAACTTGCATCTAGTTGAAGTCCATTGAAGTGGTCTCTTATGGCTTTGAGAAATTTGGCCATGTTCTACGTCATCTATAGGTAGGCTCTTTCCGATTGAGTCCGACTGGAAGTAGCGCGACTGAAGGAGCCCATCCAAAAGGAGCACGACTGAAGAAGTCCGTCTGGAAGGAGTGCGACTGAAATAGTTCGTCTAAAAAAAGTGCAACTGAAGGAGTCCATCTGAAAGGAGCACGATTGAAGAAGTCCATCTGAAAAGTATGATTGGATGAGTTCATCCGAAAGGTGTGCAACTGGAGGAGTCCATCTGAAAGGAGCGTGATTGAAGGACTCCATCCAGAAGGTGTGCGATTGAAGGAGTTCATCCGGAATGTATGCGATCGGAGAAGTCCATCGGGAAGGTGCACGACTAGAGGGGTCCATCCAGAAAGAGCATGACTGAAGGAGTCTATCCGAAAGGAGTATGACTGAAGAAGTCCATCTAGAAGATATGTAACTGGAGGAGTTCGTCGTTTGCAATATGGAACTCCATCTGTCTTCGAAATTCATCACCAATCAAGGTTAGGAGGATTGGGCTCTGATTCTATCACTCATTCTAAGCCAAAAAGTAGGATTAAAAAAATAATAGTTCTTCTATACTATCCTAGATCATCTCGTCGGATCTTGATGCACTTTCAACAAGTTCCACAGCATGGACCTGTTACAAGAAGATTGGCGAATTCCCACAGAATGAAGGTTGGTGGCCAAGAACTTCGACGGAGATTATTTTATCCCGAACAGTAAATAAAAAATTATTTACAATGAAAAATTTTTATCATAAATAATTAATTATTTATGATGAAAATATTTCATCAAAAATAAAAAAATATTTATGATGAAAATATTCCATCATAAATAATTAGTTATTTATGATGGAATATTTCCATCATAAATATATTTTTTTTTATTTTTGATGAAATATTTTCATCAGAAAAAGCTATTATTTATGATGCAAAATCTTAGTTTTTCATCATAAATATTTTCATTATAAATAATTTAATGAACAAAAAAATTTTCTTAATGGAATTTTTTCATCGTAAAAAATTTTTGTTAGAAACAAAAATAAAATTTTCATTGCTAATTATTATTTATAATCTAATTTTTTTATGACAAAGAATTAGCGATGCAAATTTTATCACTAATAATTATTAGTGATAAAAATTAATTATTTATGATGAATTTTTTAGATCGTTGATAAGTGATAAAAATATACTAATAAAAGTATTAAATTATAAAATAAATTAATCTATTTTTTAAAAAAATTAATACTTTTGTTAATCTTATGTAAGAAAGAAGGCTACCAATATGAAGATCTTATTTTTTTGGTTCAGATGAAATAAATTTCAAGCAAAATGGACTTCAAACGAGCTCAGAATTGAATTTCAAGAAAAAAAAAATCGGTCCGGTTCAAACCGATTTAGAAAACTGGCTTAGCAGACCGCTCGATTCAACCGCACTCAGTAGACCGACCCACTGATGCTAGGTTGGCGTCAGTATTTTTTGCGGTGCATGGTGGACTGTTTCGAGGGCATTTCAAAAATTTCACATGGAGAAGCATGCTCCGATTGGCTGAAGAATGCAATGGTCCATGCAACACCGGGCTCGCGCATGGTTTATAGAAGACAATTTGAGAATTTTGTCTGATCCAATGGGCGCCTTTCACTGGAATTTGATCAGATGGCCGAAATGCATGCGCTGACGAACGACATCCGTAGCTCCCAATCGAGATCCAATGGTTGAGATTCATCCTAACTTTAAAACTAAGAATTAGAGGCTTCTCTATGCATGATCTGATGGCCCAAATTCAATCCAACGACTGATCCGACGGCTACCATGAATTTCAACTTGATCTGGGATATTTTAAAAGATTTTTAAGCAATTTTTGGATCATTTGATCGACATCCAACGATCAGAATCATCCAGGATCCTAATTTGACTTATATTAAGAGTTTTAAACCTAATTTCAATAGGATTTCAATGGAAAATCCACCTCTCAGCCTATAAAAGTGTCTGTTGTCGAAGAAAAGAAAAATTGAAGGGAGAGTGAGAGAAATAAAAAAGAGAGAGAGAGAGAGGGAGACAGTAAAAAAAAAAAAGAGAAAAAGAAGAGAAAGAGAGGAGAGAGGTAAAAAGAGAAGAGAGATTTTTGAGAGAAAATGAAGGATTTTTAATTTTTTTCTTCTTCCGACAATCAGAATATTGATCAAGGAGCTTCTTTTCTTCTTTACCAAGTTCTCCACACCAAGAGCGACGAACAATCAATTTCAGCAATCAAACAGTCTAATTTTTTTATGCTTTTTATTTTATTTGCTATTTTTGAACTTGTTATCATGAACTAAATTTTTTTTTACTAAGGCTAAGGTGTAGCCACTCTTTTGATGTAATATTCAGTATGATTTATTTTTAATTTTTAATTTTATTTATGAGGAGTATATAAATCTGATCTTAATGCTTTTATATTACTAGCCATCTTCTAATTAATCTGATGAATATAGATGTTACGGACCAAGTACATCTATGTTATTGCTTCTTGATTATATACCTTGTATTATGAATAAAATTAGAATTCATATGCATGCAGAAATTTTAATGCGCTTTGAAAGCAGCGTATTTTAATTAGAGGGTTTCACAAAATTTAATGCATTAATATTTATTTAAATTATACTTGGATCAAAGGATAATTAATAAATATTGATAGTTTTGCTATGCCTGGACCAAAGGATAATGAATAAACTAGGAAACTCCACCGTCACATGAAATAAAATTAATCTAGTAATTTGAATATTGTATTGACTGAGTTGGTGAACCGATTGTCTTAGTAATACATTGCTCTTAAGTTTAAAACCCTAATAATTACACTCTCTCTATTTCCTTAAAATTTTTAATTATTTCTTTATTTTGTTCTTTAATTTCTTATTCTCATAAATCGGTCTTCTAAATAAAGCATAGGAAAGAACTTTTCAGTACTTATTTTCCAATCCTCTAGGGACGATATTCTACTCATTTACTTTATTACTTGATCGACTAGTGCACTTGCCATAGCTATAGATTAGCACGCATCAAGTTTTTGGTGTTGTTGCTGGGGATTGTGTTTAAAACAATATTAAAATTTTGATCCTAGCTTTACTTTAGAATTTTATTTTTAATTTTTATTATTTTTAAAAAAAATTTATTCAGTGCATGATACGTACTGGACATAGTAACTTACTACCTTTAAATCCAAAAATTGAAATGACCATTAGAAGACTACAACAAGAAAGAAACATGGCAGCTGAAGATCCTAACGATATCAATCTAGGATTGGATATAGCGATCGAAGGACAGCATGAAACTATTCGATCAGTACATCATCCATTAAATGATTACATCACACCATCTGTAGCCAAGGCAACTTCGAGCATCAGGAGACTGCCAGTGCGAGCAAACAATTTCAAAATAAAATCGATGATGATCCAGATGATTCAATCAACTGTCCAATTTAGTGGACATGTGCATGATGATCCGAATGTCCATATTTCTAACTTTCTTGAACTTTATGATACTTTTAAAATTAATGGGGTGTCGGATGATGCTATTAGATTAAGGTTATTTCCTTTCTCTTTATGGGACAAAACTAAAAGTTGGCTTCATTCTCTTCCTATAGGTTCGATCACAACTTGGGATATCCTAGCCCAAAAATTCTTAGCCAAGTACTTTCCACCTTCCAAGACTGTCAAGATGTACAACGATATCACTTCTTATATGCAGATGGACATGGAGACACTATATGAGGCTTGGGAGCATTTCAAGAAATTGCTGAGGAGATGTCCACATCATCAACTATCCATATGACTTCAGGTACAAACTTTCTATAATGGTTTATCTCCTACTAATCGTTCTATGATTGATGCAGCAGCAGGAGGAACCATTAATCAAAAAATAAAGGAAGAAGCCTTCGATCTGATTAATGAGATGGCATCAAATAGCTATCAGTGGCAGATAGAACGCATGATGCCAAAAAGACTAGCAGCTGTGCAAGGAGTAGATTGCGTGCCAACCTTACTAGCTAAAATTACAGTCCTTAGAGCCGAAGTCAACAACTTAAAGGGAACAGCTATGCATATTCAGAGCATCACCTATGACCTATGTGGAGGAGGACACGATATGAGCAATTGCCAGACAGATAATCCTTTTGCTAAAACAACTGATATAGCTAATTATGTTGGTAATTTTTTTAGGCTACAAAAAAACAATCCCTACTCCAACACATACAATCAAGGATGGAGGCAACACCCAAATTTCTCATGGAGCAATCAAAATGTAGCACAATAGCCACCCTTGGGGTTCCAAGTATCTAAAAAGAAGTCCAACATGGAGGAGCTGATGGTCAAATTTATGCAAAACCAAGAAGCAACTATAAAAAATTTAGAAGCCAAACTTAGACAGGACCAAGCAGCAGCAATTCGAAACTTGGAGATGCAAATAGGTCAAATGGCTAAGATAATCTCCGAGAGACCTCAGGGATCCTTGTCCAGCAACACGAAGACCAATCCAAGGGAGCAAGTCAATGCTATCACCCTAAGAAGTGGTACAAAATTGGAGGACCCACATCAGAAGAAAGAGACTGAAGAGCCAACTACAAATAAGGAACCATCAACTAAAATTCGTCAGTCACCAAAACAACCAGCAGATAGATGGTCTCTAGGTATACAGTTTGCTGACCCAAATGTGAAGCCCTACATGTCGCCACTATCATTTCCAGAGAGATAAATACAGCATCCAGATAGGGAATTTTCTAACTTTTTCAAAATATTAAAGAATTTATATATTAATATTCCTTTTGTAGATGCTATCACTCAAATGCCCAGGTATGCCAAGTTTTTCAAAGAAATCCTAATAAATAAGAAAAAACTGAAGGAGTATGAGAGAATAAATTTGAATGAAGAATGCTCAGTAATACTTCAAAATAAATTACCATAGAAGCTAAAAGATCCAGGAAGTTTTACTATCCCTTGCATTATTAGTGATTGTAGTTTTGATAAAGTTTTATGTGATTTAGGAGCAAGTATCAATCTCATACCTTTTTCTATTTTCAGGAAGCTGGATCTAGGAGAACCAAAGCCTATCACTATTACTCTTCAATTAGCCAACAGATCCATCAAATATCCAAGAGGTATAGTAGAGGATGTCTTGGTAAAGGTAAACAAGTTTATTTTTTCTGTTGATTTTATTGTTCTTGATATAAAAAAAGATTATGATGTACCCCTTATTTTAGGAAGACCCTTTTTAGCTACTAGAAGAGCTTTAATAGATGTTCAACAAGAAAAATTAATTCTTAGAATCCAAGACAAATAAGTTATTTTTAATGTTTTCAAAGATACTAAACATCCTGATGATAATCAAACTTATTTTCTAATTGATATTATTGACAATCCATTATATGAGAATTCTATAGAAAATAGGTTTGTGACTATAAAAGCTAGCAATGTCCAATTGAAAGAGGGCTTGATCAAACATAAAAGTATTTCTATTGAAGTGGCACCAGATTGATCCACTTTAAAACTTAAAGAAAGTCAAGCTGAAGACTATAAATCAAAACTACTAGATAGGTTGTTTTTTTTCTTTTTAGTTTTGATTTTTTTTTTCTTTTATTTTTCAGCAATTTGTTGTTGCTCTTTTACTACTTTGGTGTGTATTTTTAATTTTGTAGAGAAAAATCAATGAGAGCTCAAGCAAAATTTCAAAGCACCAAAGAACTAGATCGAACTAAATCAGGTGTATTCCTTTCTGTCCTTTATTGCACCCTTTATTTTTTTTTTCTCCTTTAAGATAATGTAGAATAAGTTAGGAGGTAAAAAAAAAAAAAAAACCCATATGTCAAGAAGAAAATCTTGAGCAAGATAGATTGGATAAGTGATAAAAGATAGAATTATTTGCTAATGAATGTAATGAGTTAAAGAAATAGATTAGTTGGTCGACTTTTAGCAGCCTACTTAGGTCATTAAAAGACTATTAGCACTTCTAATTGCACATGCACACTAACAAGGCAAAGTAGGTATTGATTATAAGGCCAACTGAGGATTCAATTATTACTGAAAATTGATAATTAATATACATTCTAATTAAAAAAACTTGAATTTAAGGAAAGAGCTACCTACCTAAAAATAAAGTGCAAAAGATAGAGTATATGTGGATTGCCCAAAGCCTAGTAATTGGGTCTCTGCACCTAGGTCAACTATGGAAATTCACATAAAATGGTGAAGGGAAGGCTAGGATGCTCAGCACAGCAAAAAAAATGGGGGGGGGGGAAGGGGGGCAGCATGGAAGCTACCTTAATTCATGAGTATAAAATTGATAATGTATAGAAAATTGACCAAAATAAGTGATAAGAGAGGATACTTTTGTTCTTTTAATTTAACATTGAAATGCTAAAGTTAGTCATCACGAACATAAGTGCTATAGATCTTTGATGTACTCTAAGAAAGTTTTTAATTGTATTGACTGAAAAATTTGCTTCTAAATCTCAATACTTAATTAGCATTATTTTCTAAACATTTTGACCTTTAGTCCTAGATTTTATCTTTTTTATGGATAATCTTATTGAAATATGGTATTAAATAAAATATTGCTAAGGGACTAGCAATGACTAAGTTGGAGGGTGTGATAAGCGGTAAAAATATACGAATAAAAGTATTAAATTATAAAATAAATTAATCTATTTTTTTTAGAAATTGATATTTTTGTTAATCTTATATAGAGAAAAAGGCCACCAATATGAAGATCTTATTTTTCTGATTCAGATGAAATAAATTTCAGGCAAAATGGACTTCAAACGAGCCCAAAATTGAATTTCAAAAAAAAAAAGAAAGCCGGTCCAGTTCAAATCGGTTCAGAAAAATCAGCTCAACAGACCGCCCGATTCGACCACACTCAGTAGACCAACCGCTGATGCAATGCTGACGCTAGGCTGACGTCAGCATTTTTGTGGTGCACGATGGACCATTTGGAGGGCATTTCAAAAATTTCATATGGAGAAGCGTGCTCTGATTGGCTGAAGAATGCAGTGGTCCACGCAACACCGAGCTCGCGCATGGTCTACAGAGGGCAATTTAAAAATTTTGTCTGATCCAACGGATGCCTTTCACTGGGATTTGATCGGACAGCCGAAATGCATGTGCTGACAAACAGCATCTGTAGCTCCCGGTCGAGATCCAACGACTGAGATTCATTCCAACTTTAAAACTAAGAATCAGAGACTTCTCTGTGCACGATTTGATGGCCCAAATTCAATCCAATGACTGATCCGATGGTTTCCATGAATTTCAACTTGATCTGGAATATTTTAAAGGGTTTTTAAGTAATTTTTGGATCATTTGATCGACATCCAACGGTCAGAATCATCCAGGGTCCTAATTTGACTTATATTAAGAGTTTTAAACCTAATTTCAATAGGATTTCAATGGAAAATCCACCTCTCAACCTATAAAAGTGTTTGTTGCCGAAGAAAAGAAAAAAAAAGGGAGAGTGAGAGAAATAAAAAAAACATAGAGAGAGAGGGGAGACAGTAAAAAAAAAAGAGAAAAAGAAGAGAGAGAGGAGAGAGGTAGAAAGAGAAGAGAGATTTTTGAGAGAAAAAGAAGGATTTTTATTTTTTTTCTTCTTCCGACAATCAGAATATTGATCAAGGAGCTTCTTTTCTTCTTCACTAAGTTCTCCACACCAAGAGCGACGGACAATCAATTTCAACAATCAAACAATCTAATTTCTTTATGCTTTTTATTTTATTTGTTATTTTTGAACTTATTATCATGAACTAAATTTTTTTTTACTAAGACTAAGGTGTAGCCACTCTTTTGATATAATGTTCAGTGTGATTTATTTTTAATTTTTATTTTTTTGTTGAGAAGTATATAAATCTGATCTTAATGCTTTTAGATTACTGGCCATCTTCTAATTGACCTAATGAACATAGATGTTATGGACCAAGTACATCTATATTATTGCTTCTTGATTATATACCTTGTATTATGAATCAAATTAGAATTCATATGCATGTGGAAATTTTAGTGCGCTTTGGACGCAGCATATTTTAATTAGAAGATTTCACAAAACTTAACACATTAATATTTATTTAAATTACACCTGGATCAAAGGGTAATTAATAAATATTGATAGTTTTGCTATGCCTGGATCAAAGGATAGTGAATAAATTAAGAAACTCCACCATCACATGAAATAAAATTAATCTAATAATCTGAATATTGTATTGACTGAGTTGATGAACCGATTGCCTTAGTAATACATTGCTCTTAAGTTTAAAATCCTAATAATTACACTCTCTCTATTTCCTTAAAATTTTTAATTATTTTTTTTATTTTGTTCTTTAATTTCTTATTCTCATAAATCGGTCTTCTAAATAAAGCATAGGAAAGAGCTTTCAGTACTTATTTTTCACTCCTCTAGGAATGATACTCTACTCATTTACTTTATTACTTGATCGACTGGTACACTTGCCATAGCTATAGATTAGCATGCATCAGTCGTAAAAAATGGATTTTGTTGTAGTGAGATCTAATCAGATCATATAAAAAATTTTAAAATTTTTGCTGCTTAGATCTGATCCGATCAGCCGATCCATTAGTTTCTTCAACTGGTATCAGAGCTACAGTTCTAGTTTCAAGATCTAGATTGTGTAGATCTAAAATTATTTTTTGATGAGATCAAATGTGTTTTCTGATTTTTATTACATGAGATGTAATCTTGTTTTATACATATGATGTATGCAAAGCATGTTTAGAAAAGATCTAAATTCATATATATGATATATGTTGTAAATCTAGTTCTAGTAATAGTAGAAAATTATTTTATGATTGCAGCATTCCTCTTGGCTGTTCAATCATAAGAGTAAGAAGGGTTTAAAGATCCTTACTTTCCATTCGATGGGGTGCTCTTATGGCATGTAGGGGTGTTGCATGTCTATCCTTAATCAGAAAAATCAAAACTTATTTTCTACTAAATCCAAGATCCAAAAATTCTAGGATCTATTTTCATGCTTTATTTTTCTAAACCATATTACACTTAATTAAGAATTAAGTTATGAAACACATTAGATCTTAAAATTGAGAATTAAAGATCTATGACACCTTCGTAAAACATAGGTTCAGGGTGTGGGTAGCTTGATTAGGTCTAGCTTAAGCGGTTGATCAAACCGAATCAATAGTTGGTGAGGTGAGATCAAGAGTGCTAAATTGCCCAGTCCAATAGTTATAAATTTGGTTAAGATTGATTTACAGCTATATGTGATTGATCACCTCAAGACCTAATCTAGCTCTGCAATTCGAGCCTAGATTGTAGGTGAACCCAATTAGTTCTGGATTGATAATCTGGTACCTAAGATAAGTTTGGTAGATACGACTGATGCTTTTTAATTGGGAGCTACTCATCCATGATTCATCTGAGGCCGAGTTAATGGCATATCCCTTCTATCGATCTCACTTACCTAGCCAATTGGGCTGATCAAGTTTTGCATTAAGGTTGCCAACGATTCAAGCTAACCCATGCCATGAGGTTAGTCATAACCATTATGATTATTTAAAATTAAAGAAACCCAAATTGAAATATACCTAAGAAATATTAAATCTAGTGGTCTTCCACCATTGTAGTTGTGCACACCCTTTTTAGGGTTGATTATTCTCGGCTAGATACAGTAGTTCAATTGCACTGAGAAGATGTAACCATAGCTATTAGGCATGGGATGCTACAAATTGGAGGAAGGATTGGGCTCAATATTTTAGATACGATGAGGGTCTTAATCATGAATCCATTTCATGCAAATGGTGGATCTGAGTTAATTAAGGAGTGGAGCAATATCTCGGACATGGTGAGTTTCATGAATTAGAGACCAAAGTTGGATACAACATGTTTAGAAAAATATTAGACAAGAGTTGTTCACTCATTAGTTGACTCATCATCAATAACTATTAGATGAGATAGTGAGCCAATCAGTAGGACCACACCATCCACTAAAAATCTTTGATCATGGAGATTTTTGCATCTCTTTCAAGAAAGTGTAGGGATCTAAAAAAATAATGGGAGCCTAAATTTATTTTAAAAATAAAATTTCTAAAATAAATTGATTAAGTTAATTACAAATCTAACTAGAAACTTTGACTCTCTATAAAAAAATATTTACTTCCAACCTCCTAGCCAAAATCTTATAGACCAACCATCTGACTAGATCTAATTTTAAGGATTAGCTCTAGAACTTAAAAATAGTTTTGAGTTTTGAAAAACTAACCTACGTCTTGGACCAGGACCTTCTCCCTTTACCAGCCCATCTGGCCGCTGATCAGAGAGTATCTCATAAAAAGTGGTTGGATGATGACAATAAAGTCAAGTGCTACGTATTAGCCTCAATGTCTAACAAGTTGCAGTGCCAACACGAAAACATAAAGACTGCTAGCCAAATACTGGCCCACCTACAAGAGTTGTATGGTGAGCAAAGTCACGCAGCTCACTACGAAGTATCCAAGAGACTCCTCAAGGCACAGATGCATGATGGCCAATCGGTTCATGATCATTGCTTGTTCATGATCATGGACTTAGAGGAGCTTGAGAAGCTCAACATATCGATGGACAAAGATTTATAGATTGATCTAATTCTGCAGTCCTTGATTAATTCATATGAGTAGTTTATAGTAAACTTTCATATGAATAAAATCTAGTGCACCTTGGCTAAGTTGAAGAACATGCTGGTGACTGTTGAAGGGACTTTGAAGAGTTGAAGGAGCTCTGTTCTTGTTGTGAAGCGAACTTCTTCCAAGAAAAGTCCTCTAAGAAGAAGAAGAATTCCATGAAGAAGTAGAAGATGGAGGGAAAGAAGAAGGAGAAGAAGGGAGAATCGAGAAGAAGGCTATGGAGAAAGGAAAGTGTTTCCACTATAACTCCGATGGCCATTAGAAGCGGAACTACCCTACTTACCTAGCAAGCCTGAAGAATTAGAGGGAAGCAGGACCTTCTAAAAGTATGCTCGTCATTTAGATGAACCTAATGATTTCTTCTACATCCAGTTGGGAGCTTGACTCTGGATCTAGTGCTCATCTATGCACTTCTTTGCGAGGTCTTAAGGATAGCAGGAGGCCAAGAGATAGCGAAATAATCCTACACATTAAAAATGGAGTAAGGATTGCTGCTGTGGCCATGAAAATGTACCCTCTATGACCATCATCTGAGAGCATCTTAGTTTTAAGGGACTATTTTTATATACCTACTATGAGTAGAAATCTAATTTCTGTCTCCTATCAAGCATAGGATAAATGTGTAATTAGTTTCTTTAAGAACCACTGTATTATTCTTTATGAAATTAATAAAATTGAAAGTGGTTTCTTAATAAACAATCTCTATCGGTTGCATGTAGATGTACCTATAAATTATATCAAGAAAAATATGAATGCCATAGGATCTAAATGACCTAGAGATAGTGTTAATGAAAAGTACTTATGGCATCTTAGATTAGGTCATATAGCGAAAGACAGAATTAACAAATTGAAGAAAATTAGACTAATGGATCCGTTGACTTCCAAGTCATATCCGATTTGTGAGTCATGCCTTTAAGGCAAAATGATCAAGCTGTCCTTTGTAGGATATGGGGAAAAGACCACAAAGTTACTTGCTCTGATGTATATAGATGTCTGCGATCCATTCGATGTATCGGCCAAAGGTGGTTTTGTCTACTTTATCATCTTTATCGATAATTTTTCTTGATATGAGTATGTGTACCTAATACGTCACAACTCTAAAGTCTTTGAAAAGTTCAAAAAATTTAGATATGAAGTGAAAAAATAGACCAAAAAGTCCATTAAGGTTCTTCAATCAAATCAAGAAGGTGAATACCTTAATAGAAAATTTTTAGACTATCTCAACGAGTATGGCATAGTCTCACAATGGACTCTACCTGGAATGCCTCCACTTAATGGGGTTTCAAAATGAAGAAATTAGATCATACTAGATATGGTCCGATCCATAATGAGCTTCACAAACCTTTCCAAATTTCTTTGGGGATGTAATCTTATAAAAGCTATTGATGTGCTAAATAGGTTTTCTTCTAAAACTGCTTCTACCATACCATATGAGATGTGGTATGGTAAGAAACCGAGTCTAAGTCATCTCAAAATTTGGGATTGTTCGGCTCATATCAAGAGACAATAGGAGGATAAGTTAGAATTTAGGTTATTTAGAGCTCAATTCATTAGATATTCTAAGAAGTTTTTAGGATATTATTTCTATCACCTAGATGACCACAATGTGATTGTAAGTCGACATGCAATCTTTCTTGAGAAATAGTTTATTCAAAATGGTGGCATAGGAAGATAGATCAGGCTCGAAGAGAAAGTCTTCAAAGAGCAACGAGCCAAGAAATTTGAGGAACCTAGTCAATTTGAGCTAATCCATACACTACCTCCTCCACCTCATAAGTCAAGTAGGATTTTTTAGAAGGAAAAATCCTATTTCCCGGCAAAGGATTGCTCAAATCTAATTAGATCTAAAAAAATATTTTAAATTTTTTTTCCTCAGGTCATAATCAGATATGAGACATCTCGGATCTGATCCTTTAAGATCTAATATTAAGATCAAAAATAAAATTATATCTAATTTAATTTCATACCTTCTATTTGGATAATCAAATTACCTTGTGATGATTCTAATCTGTCCTGAGGTTCTAGAAAGAGCCACACAAGCACCTGGCCTCTATCGATATCCACTCGGGCAAAATCTGAAGGTCTTCTCCTTCTGAATCTACTCTTCAAAAATTAGATCTAAATCTAATCTTGAAGTTCTTCAAAACTTTTTTGAGGAGGCAGCAGTCGTCTCTTTCAGCAGTGATGTCTTCTTCCTGATGTAGGCGCCTTTCTTCTTCAGATCGCACTTGAACCTGTGCCCAACTTCTTGGGTGTGGAGAGGAGAGAGAGAGGATCAGAAGATGGCATGGAATATATGTGGGTAGCCTTACGGCGTAGAAAATGAGAGAAGCACGCAAACCCTAGGCGCAAATAGGGTTTAAATAGATCCTACTGCGCCATGCAGTGCCACATCATCCCGACCAATCAGAGGCCTTCATTCAATTAGATCTAAATCTGATTAGTGAGATGATATCATCTGATCCAATCAGATGAGAGCCCCTCCGAAATCCACATAGATGGCACCTAAATTGGATAAACCCAATCTATTTGGCGCCTAGGTGTTTAAACCTATCAAAACACCCAAGAGTCCCATCTGTATGGGCCTCCATCTCTTATCCACATGGGGTGCATGCTTAGGGTGGCATGCACCCTCTCTCTTGCATCATTTAGCAAGGCAACAAGAGCCCCAGATGCTCTCCTATAAGCCCATGACACATGGCCCCATGTCCAGGTGTCCAGGGTCAATAGTTGACCTATGTCAAAAAATAGGAATTAGCAGGTGTTGTCTTAAATCCATCTATTAAATTAAGATAATTCTTTTCTGATCTAAACAAGCTCCAGTCAGACTAAGACAAGGTTCCTAAGTGAGCCCAAATAAATTTGGCTCAGTCGAGATGAATCTAAGTGATTACAAAATGATAATGTTAGGCTCAATCGTGTGCTAGCATGATTTCCTTAAACCTAATCGGATCTAATCCAAATCAATTGAACTTGGTTAGTCCAATTGATGACATCCAGACCGAAACCCTTATTTGTATGATCTAGTTAGGTTTAGTTTCATATGGTAATGAGATTGTCGCAATTTCTATCATCGATATCATTAAAACATCTTTCGATAGACCAGAACTTTTTTGATTCATACAATTAGAATGATCGATCATCTAAATCATTCTAATTGCTCTCAAAATCTACTAGTGACACCTAGTAGTATATGGTGGCAACCCATCAGAACTAAAAGTGAACCTCTCGGTGCAGCTACCTGTGTGATTGGATTCTTCTATCTTGAGCTCCAACTAGATTAGGGTTAAGATGAACTCGTCAAACCCAATATCAGTCATATGAATGAATCATTCGATTCAAGTTCTATGTGAAACCCTAATAGAAACTCTTTCTATCATATTCACACTACCATGGCCATGGGCTTATGGACTCAATCTTATGATTATCATAGGACTACTCCTCATCTACCGAGGTAGATAGATCTCCTATTGGTGCAATCCAATTCCTACAATGAACATGCTATACACCTTAGGATACCAAATGGCTAGAAGATTGAGTTATAATGTAATCAAACTATAACACCCTCAACATGAACTATCGATGCACCTCAGGTCAAAGAACCAGACACACCATTGTAGCATCGAGTCGGTCATCAACGAGAAGGTAGACTTCCTTATGACTACTTGAGGTGGTCACACTCAGTGCCCTCATTCTCTAATGAGTACCTGTACTCTCGCTCTGGTGTCTCCACACCATAGACTCAAAGCACATCTATCCTAAAAAAGTGATCGTACATCAACCTTCCGAATCGATCACCATCCTCATGATGATGCTATGGTCAAAAGCAGTTTATGAGTTAATTATGAAAATTTATCTTAAATTTTTAACTCTTGAAAATATGAACTATCATTATCATTAACTCAAAGGATGTATCACAAACACTTTAAATACACACTATGATAGAAAATAATTTTTTTATTAATTTATAATCAAAATTATAAAATTATCCTTGGAAGTGTATTACAAGTGTTAGCCAATCTAGCTTTTAGGGCACACATCTAACAAACTCCCACTTGATCTAAAGCCAATTGGCTACAAATCTGAGTCCCATCTTCTCAAGGTGGGCTTCGATCTTCTGCTAGCTCAATGGCTTTGTCAGTAGGTCAGCTGCATTATCTGTAGTGTCGACTTTCTTGACCTCGATGTATCCCTTCTCAAAGTAATAGCGAATGAGGTGATATCAGTGCTCGATATACTTGGATTTTTTATGAGACCTTGGCTCCTTAGCTAGGGCTATGGCACCATTATTGTTGCAGTATAGAGGGACAGCATTTGATGGCATCACTTCTTGCTCTGTGGTGAATTTTTTATACCAAAATGTCTCCATTGTAGCCTCTGATGCAGCGATGTACTCTACTTCCATGGTGGAATCTGCTATCATAGTTTGCTTGGAACTCTTTCAGCTGACAGCACCACCATTGCATACAAACAGACTTTCAGATGTCGACTTTTGATCATCTATATCGAACATAAAATTCGAGTCTGTATACCCCGAACCTGGAGTTCTCCATTACCAAGGACTAGAAATATATCCTTAGTCTTTCTTAGGTACTTAAGGATACATTTCACAGAAGTCCAATGCTCTTCGTCTGGATTTGATTGATACCTACTCGTGACACTCACAGTATGGGCAATATCAGGTCGTGTACACAGCATGGCATACATGAGGCTCCCTATTGCCGAAGCATAAGGGATCTTGCTCATGCGTTCAATCTCCTTAGGTGTGTTGGGACACATCTTCTTGGAGAGATGAATGCCATGTCTGAAGGGTACCAATCCCCTCTTGAAATTTTTCATGCTAAACCTTTTTAGCACCTCTTCTATGTACATCTTCTGTGAGAGATCCAGCATCCTATTCAGTCTATCTCTGTAGACCTTAATTCCTAGAATAAAGGATGCCTCTCCTAGATCTTTTATAGAGAACTCTTTGGATAACTATATTTTGACTATAGTCAAGATAGAAATATCATTCTCAATTAGGAGGATGTCATCCACGTACAGTACAAGAAAGACAACAGCACTCCCACTAACCTTTTTGAAAACACAGGGCTTCTTCTCATTCTTGATGAATCTAAATGATTTGATTACATCATTGAAACGAGAATTCCAACTTTGAGACACTTGCTTAAGTCCATATATGGACCTTTGCAGCTTGCATATCTTATGATTATTATCACTGGATGTAAAACCTAGTAGCTATTTCATGTAGATATCTTCCTCAAGATATCTATTTAAGAATACTATTTTCACATCCATCTACTATATTTCATAATTGAAATAGGCTGCAACGGCAAGCAATATGCAGATGGATTTGAGCATGGCTACTGGCAAAAAAGTATCCTGATAGTCAATGCCTTCATGCTGAATATATCCTTTCACTACGAGCCTTGCTTTGAATGTTTCTACATTTCCATCAACACTTATCTTTCTCTTGAAGATCCATTTACACCTAATAGGTACTATACCTTTAGGTGGATCTACCAAGGTCCAGACTTGGATAGAATGCATTGAGTCAATTTTTGACCTCATCGCCTCTAACCATTTCTCAGAGTCGATATCTGATATCGCCTCATTATAAGTTTTGGGATCATCACCATGAACCCCATTTCTAGTGAGAAATATTTTCTCGACGTTCTTTGAAATAGTACCTAAGTACCTTTCAGGAGGACAGAAAATTCTACTTGATATACGAGGTGGAGGAGGTAGTGTATGGGTTAGCTCAATCTGATTTGGTTCCATAGGTTCCTTAGCTCATTTCTCATCGAAGACTTTCTCCTGGAGTCTAATCTACCTTCCGATGAAACCATCTTGAATAAACTATTTTTCAAGAAAGATGGTTTGTTGACTCACAGTCACATTATGATCTTTTGAGAGATAGAAATAATATCCTAATGACTCCTTAGGATATCTAATAAATCGAGCTCTGAAGGACCTAGACTCTAATTTGTCCGCCTGTTGTCTCTTGACATGGGCTGGACAATCCCAAATTCTGAGATGACTCAAACTTGGTTTATTACCATGCCATATCTCATACGGTGTGGTAAGAATGGTTTTAGATAGAACCTTATTGAATAGATATATAGAGATCAACATGCTATGTCTCCAAAAAAACTCAGGAAGGTCTGTGAAACTCATCATGGATCAGACCATATTTAATAGGATTTGATTTTTTCATTCTGAAACTCCATTGAGTTGAGGCATTTCAGGTGGAGTCCATTGAGAGACTATGCCATTATCCTTAAGATAGTCCAAAAAATTTTGACTAAGGTATTCGCCTCCTTGATCTGATTGAAAAATCTTAATGAATTTTTCTATTTATTTTTCTACTCTAAGTCTGAATTTCTTAAACTTTTTAAAAGTTTTAGACTTGTGTCACATCAAATACACATATCCGTACCGAGATAAATCATTGGTAAAGATGATGAAGTAGATGTAATTGCCCCTAGCTGGCACATTAAATGGACCGCATACATCAGTATGTACTAGGGCAAGCATGTCTATGGCCCTTTCCCCATGTCCTACAAAAGGAAGCTTGGTCATTTTGCCATGAAGACATGATTCATAAATTGGATATGACTCGAAAGTCAACGAACTCAATAGCCCAAATTTCTTCAATTTGTTAACCTTGTCTTCAGCTATATGACCTAGCCTAAGGTGCCAAAGATACCTATCATTTAGACTATCCCTAGGTCGCTTTGATCCTATGGCATTCACGTTTTGCTCGATAATGAAAATAGAAACATCAATATGTAACTCATAGAGACCATTTATAAAAAAAATCACTTACAATTTTATTTCTTTTATAAAGAATATTATAATGATCCTTAAGAAAACTAATTACATAGCCTTCCTGTGCTAAACATGAAATAGAAATCAAATTTCTGCTTGCTACAGGCATATAAAAATAGTCCCTAAGAACTAAATCTAATCCTGATGGTAATCACAGAGGATAGGTTCCCACGGCCACAGTAGCAACTCTTGCTCTATTTTTGATGTGTAGGATCATCTCACCATCTCTCAGTCTCCTGCTATCCTCAAGACTCTGCATAGAAGTGCACAAGTGAACACTGGAATCAGAGTCAAGCATCCAACTGGATGCAGAAGAAACTGTAAGATTAGATTCTATAATGAGCATACCTCCAGAAGGACCTTCCTTCTTCTTATTCTTCAGGCTGTTCAGGTAAAGAGGGCAGTTTTGCTTTCAATGGCCATCAGTGTTGCAATGAAAATATTTTTTTTTGTCAGCGGTCTTTTTCTTTAGCTCTGCTTTCTTCTTCTTCCCATCATCCACCTTCTGCTTCTTTACAGACTTCTTCTTCTTTCCAAAAGACTTTCTCTTGGAAGAAGTCCACTCCACAGTAAGTACTGAGTCTTTAGAACTTTTCATAAAAAGCTTAGCAGTAACCAGCATATTCATGATTTCAGCCAAGGTATTCTAAAGTTTATGCATATGGTAGTTTATGATGAACTGCCCATACACATCAGTCAAGGACTGTAGAATTATGTTAGTCTGTAGATCCTGATCTAACTTAACACCAATCTTTTCAATCTCTTCTAAGTCCTTGATCATCATTAGACAATGATCTTGGACCGACTGTCCATCATGCATTTAAGCCTTAAATAGTCTTTTAGTGACTTGATATTTAGCTGCGCAATTCTATTCACCAAACAACTCTTGTAGGTGAGCCAACATTTGGTGGCTAGTCTTAATGTCTTCATGTTGGTGCTAGAGCTCATCAGACATCGAGCCCAACATGTAGTGCTCGGCTTTGTTATCTTCATCCATTCACTTCTTAAGAGACGCTCTCTGATCAACGGATAGACGAGCTGGTGAGGTAGGAGGATCCTATTCCAACACATGAGTCAACTTCTCAAAACCCAAAATAATTTTAAAGTTATTGAGCCAATCCTTATAGTTGGATTCGGTCAGTCATTGGATGTCCAGGATATGAGCTAGTGGGTTAGATGCAGACATCTTCCTGTAGAGAGTCAAAGTTTCTAGTTAGATTTTATAATTAAATTTTAATTAATTTATTTAGAAATTTTATTTTTAAATAAATTAAGCTTCCACTATTTACTCAGATTTCTATACTTCCTTGGTAGAGATATGAAAATCTTCATGATTATTAATTTTTAGTGATGGTGCGGTCCCACTGACTGATTCACCACCTCACCTAATAGTTATTGGTGATGGGTCAACCGATGAGTGGGCAACTCTTATCCAATAATTCTCTAATCATGGTGCATCCAAACTTGGTCTCTAGTTCATGAATCTCATTGTATCCGAAATATTGATACACTCCTTAGTTAAGTCAGACTCATCATTTGCATGAATTAGATTTTTAATTGAGTCCCTCATCATATCCGAAATATTAAGCCCAACCCATCCTCCAACCCATAGCATCCAATGCCTAATAGACATGGTTGCATATTTCTGGTACAACTGAACAACTGTATCCAGCTGAGAATAATCAACCCCGGGAAGGATCCGCACATCCATAATGGTGGAAGACCTTAGACTTAATATTTTCTTAGAAAGATTTAATTTAGATCTCTTTAAACTTGACTTGGCTTAGTCATAACAATTATGACTAACCTAGTGGCATGGGTTGGCTCGAATTATTAGCCACCTCATTTCAGAACTAGATCGACACAAATGGCCAAGTAAGTGAGACCAGTGGAAGGGATATGCCATTAACTCGATAAAAATATATTCAGGTCGAGTAGCACCCAATTAAAAACCAGTCGATCATATCTATCAGAATTATCTTAGATACCAAATTATCAAATTAGAACTAATTGGGTTAGCCTACAATCCAGGCTCGAACCATGAAGCCAAATTAGGTCTTGACTTAATCGAGTCATACCTCAATGTGATTCAATCTTGATCCAGATTTAATCCTATAAGACTGGTCAAATCTAAGCTTTCTTTGATCCCACCTAACTAACTCTTGATCCAGTTTGATCAACCGCCAGATCTAATTGAGCTACCAAAGCCCGAACCTAATTTTATGAATATATCTTACATCAAAAAATTCATAATTTTAGATCTAATTAATTTCATAATCTTAACTCTTAATTAAGTTTTGGGTTCATGTACAAAATATGTAACAAAAATCCTAGGATTTCAGGATCTAAAGTTTTGCAGAAAAATAAGTTCTAATTTTTTATTAAGGACGAACGTGCAGTACACCTACACATCATAAGAACATTCCATCGAATGGGAGAAGAGGGCCTTTAAACCCTACTTTATTCTTATGACCAGACGGCCATGGGGATTGCCTTAATCAGAAATATAATTTTCTACTATAAAACTAGTTAAATCTAGATCATATATCGCATATACAATTAATGATCTAACTAATACATATTTTGCATACATCTTATGTATCATAACTAAAATAATATGCATACTTTCAGATCTGAAATATCTCATATTAAATATAAAAAAAATAAAATTTTAAATTTGATCATATCAAAAATGAAACTATTCTAGACATCTTATAGAACTATTCTATAACTAGTCTAAGCATGCATCTTTCATATCTCATATGAATAAATTAAAAATTAAAAAAAAATATTTTTTATTTTTAGATCTAATTACAATAATTATAACATCAAAAAAATATAAATTAAATAGATCCAAAATTATATTTAATTAAATTAAATACATGATTATAGTAGACTACATACAAAACTATTCAATATCTAGTCTAGTCATGCATCTCATACATATTAGATTTAAATAATTTAATTTTTTAATTCTCTAATTTTTGATCTAATGATATCTAATGTGATATCTAAAATTATTTAATATCATATCATAATAAAAAATAAAATTAGATCTAATGTAGATCTGAAGAACTGCTAACCTAGTTCTGATACCAGTTGAAGAAAAAACCCTATTTTTCAACACAGGATCGTTCAGATCTGATTAGATCTGAAGGAACATTTTTAAAAAAAAAATCTAAAATTATAATTAGATATGAGACATCTCAGATCTAATCCTTTAGGATCTGATATTAAGATCAAAAATAAAATTAGATCTAATTTAATTTCATACCTTGTATTTGGATAATCAAATTATCCTATGATGATTCTGATCTATCTTGAGATTCTGGAAGGAGCCACGCAAGTGTCTGACCTCTATCGGTATCCATTCTGACAGGATTTGAAGGTCTTCTATTTTTGAATCTACTCTTCAAAAATCAAATTTGAATCTAATCTTGAAGTTCTTCAAATCTCTTTTAAAGAGGCAGCGGTCGTCTCTTTCAGCAGTGTTGTCTTCTTCCTGATCTGGATGCCTTTCTTCCTCGGATCACACTTGAACCTATGCCCAACTCCTTGGGTGTGGAGAGGAGAAAGAGAGGATTAGAAGATGGCATAGAATATATGTGGGCAACCTTGCAGCATAGAGAATGGGAGAAGCACACAAACCCTAGGCACAGACAGGGTTTAAATAGAACCTACTGTGCTATGCAGTGCCACATCATCCTGGCCAATCAAAGGCTTTCATTCAATTAGATCTTAATCTGATTGGTGGGATGATGTCATTTAATTCAATCAAATGAAAGCCCCTCTGAAATCCACATAGGTGGTGCCTAGATTGGATAAACCCAATCTATTTGACACCTAGGTGTTTAAACCTATCAAAACACCCTAGAGACCCATCTGTATGGGACTCCCATCTCTTATCCATATAGGGCGCACGCCTAGGATTGCATGCACCATCTCTCTTGCATCATTTAGCAAGAGGACAAGAGCCCTAGATGCTCTCTTATAGGTGCGTGACACATGGCCCCATGTTCAGGTGTCCAGGGTCAACAGTTGACCTATGTCCAAAAATAGGAATTAGCAGGTGATAGAAATTAGCAGATGTTATCTTAAATCCATCTAATAAATTAAGATAATTTCTTTCTGATCTAGACAAGCTTCAGACTAAGACAAGGTTCTTGAGTGAGCCCAAATAAATTTAGCTCAATCGAGACGAACCTAAGTGATTACAAAAAGAGAATGTTAGGCTCAATTATGTGCTAGCACGATTTCCTTGAACCTAATCGGATCTAATCCAAATCAATTAAACTTGGTTAGTTCAATTGATGACATCCAGACCCAAACTCTTATTTGTGTGACCTAGTTAGATTCAGTTCCGTATGATAATGAGATATGTCACGATCTCTATCATCGACATTATCAAAACATCTTTCGATGGACTAGAACTTTTTTGCTTCATACAATTAGAATGATCGATCATCTAAATCATTCTAATTGCTCCCAAAATCCACTAGTGACACCTAGTAGTATATGGTGGCAACCCATCAGAACTGAAAGTGAACCTCTCGATGCAACTACCTGTGTAATTGGGTTCTTCTATCTTGAGCCCCGATTGGATTAGAGTTAAGATGAACTCATCAAACCCAATATTAGTCATATGAATTAATCATTCGATTCGAGTCCTATGAGAAATCCTAATAGAAACTCTTTCTATCATATTCACACTACCATGACTATGGGCTTATGGACTCAATCTCATAATTATCATAGGGCTACTCCTCATCTACCAAGGTAGATAAATTTCCTATTGGTGTAATCCAATTCCTACAATGAACATGTTATATACCTCAAGATACCGAATGGCTAGGAGATCGAGTTATGATGTAGTCAAACTATAACACCCTCAAGATGTACTGTTGATGCACCTTAGGTCAAAGAACCAGACACATCACTGCAGCATCGAGTCAATTATCTATGAGAAGGTAGACTTCCTTATGATTACTCGAGGTGGTCATGCTCAGTGCCTTCATTCTCTAACGAGTATCTGTACTCTCGCTTTGGTATCTCCACACCATAGACTCAAGACATATCTATCCTAAGAAAGTGATCGTACACCAACCTTCCAAATCGATCACCATCCTCATGATGATCCTACGGTCATGAGCAATTTATGAGTTAATTATGAAAATTCATGTCTTAAATTTTTAACTCTTGAAAATATGAACTGTCATTACCATTAACTCAAATAATGTATCATAGATACTTTAAATATACACTATGATAGAAAATAATCTTTTTATTAATTTATAATCAAAATTATAAAATTGCTCTTGGAAGTGTATTATAAGTATTAGCCAATCTAGCTTCTAGGACACATCTAACATTTTTGTCCTCCTGAGAGATACTAAAGTATTATTTTAGAGGATCTAAAAAAATTGTTCCTCATAGAAAATGGGGTTTATGGAGATGATCCCAAAATCCATATCAAATATTGACTCTAAGAAATAGTAAGAGGCAATGAAGTCAGAAATTGACTCAATGCACTCGAACCAAGTCTGGACCTTAGTAGATCTACTATAAATTTGAGTGTAAATAGATTTTTAAAAAAAAAGATTAGTACATATGGGAATGTAGAGACATTCAAAGCTAGGTTAGTGGTGAAGGAATATAGTCAGTGCGAAGGCATTGACTATCAAGACAGCTTTTTGCTAGTGGCCAAGCTAAAAATTCATCCACTCATTGCTTACTATTGCAATGTATTTCAATTATGAAATATAGCAAATGGATGTGAAAATGATATTTTTGAATGGTATCTTGAGAAAGATATTTATATAGAACAACCACTTGATTTCACCTTCAATAATAGTGATCACAAGATTTGCAAGCTGCAAAAGTCCATCTATGGACTAAAGCAAGTATCTCAGAGCTGAAATGCTCATTTTAATGATGTGATCAAATCATTTGATTTCATCAAGAATGAGGAGGAGCCCTATATGTTCAAAAAAATTAGTGGGAGCATTGTTATCTTCCTCGTATTGTGCGTGGATGACATCTTCCTGAATGAGAATGATATTTTCATGTTGACCTCGGTCAAGGCATGGTTGTTTAAGGAGTTTTCTATGAAAGACCTTGGAGAGGCATCAATTATTTTGGGGATTAAGGTTCATAGAGATAGATCAAAAAGGATGCTAGGCCTATCATAGAAAATATACACTGAAAAGGTGGTGAAAAGGTTCAGCATGGAGAACTCCAAGAGCGGTCTTATGCCCTTCAGACATGAAATTTATCTCTCCAAGAAGATGTGCCCCAATACATCGAAAGAGATTGAAGCATGAGCAAGATCTCTTATGCTTCGGCAATAGGAAGCCTCATGTATGCCATATTATGTATATGACCAGATATCACCCATACTGTGAGTGTCACCAATAGGTATCAGTCGAATTTAGGTGAAGAATATTAGACTTCTATGAAATATATCCTTAAGTACTTGAGAAGAACTAAGGATATATTTTTGATCTTTAGTAATTGAAACTTTAGGTGTAGGGGTATACAAACTTAGACTTTATGTCTGACATTAATGATCAAAAGTCCACATTAGGAAGTCTATATTGAGAAATATGTCCCAAAATCAATCATCAGCTTGTTGACGGTTGAGCTATCTTATAATTATAATTAATTTATTAATAAATAAAATAAATATTTTAGCATTTTCATCATAAAGCCTATACTTCTAATGAACTCCATTATTATGATAAAGTCCTTAGAACTATTTAGTTTCGATAAAGAGAGAATTTATCGATTAGTTCTTAAACAGTTTATGACTAAATGATACGTTGTTAATTAGGATGATAGTGTTTATCAAGCATAGGTCGTTTTATGCCATATAGATTGGTTGTTCTTTTAATCAAGGAGTGTGGAGATACTGGTATAGCATATAAGTGAGATATAAGGGTACATCATCATTGAACATAACCAATTCTAAAGTATTTTGCTGTCGAGAATTGCTTTTATAGGATATAGGTATAAGTGTCTCTTAGACCTGAGATCACCATAACGGCTTACAAGCAACTCACTATGCTTTGGTACCATACTAACTGAATTTCTAATTTAGTAACGAAAGATTTTTGAGCATAGTCAAGTACTTGTGAAGTCGATGAGTGATCAAGATGAAATTGATCACTCCAAGAGTTGGAGAAGAATGCATTACTATATTTCAATATAGCAAAATCTTGGTCAGGATAATCCATAAGATGGATTTGATATTTTAAAATATAATGTGAATGATCTAATCGGGGTTGATAGTTAAACTCTAAGGTGTCCTATGAGCATTTAGGTTAAGAGAATGAATTATATGGAAACTATATCCACATGGGTTCTAAAGAATGTTGCTTCACACATTCGATCTATCCGACCGTCGTGTACTATTGCTAGATGGTCACTTCGATTGGTATAAAAATTTATTTTTATGCTATCAACTTAGGTTCAAATCTATGAGGTCACATATATAAGAGTTCTCAATCTGATCTGATGGTTGATCGATGATTAAGAATCATTTTAGGGTTAAACAATCAATATGATTGATGTTTAACCTAGTGCAAGTGTTACAAGAGAATTAGTTAGCAATTGAATTGCTAATTGACTTAATTTGATTAAGTCAGAGGATTGATATTAAGTCTAATTAAATATAATTTAATTAGATTTAGTTTGAACTTGATTGGATCAGGTTCAATTGGTTTATTGGATGAGCTAATTGCAAGAAAGAACGAGTCCTAGTTCAATTAAGACTTGTATGAATCCAATCTCTAATTTGATTAAAAATTAAATTAAAATTAAATATAATTTAATCTAATTTAATTAAGCCGTTAGTTAGACTAAGACCTATTTTAATTGATTTGAATTAATTTTGATTTAATTTGGTTCAAAGATCATGTTTGACCAAGTCAAATTAGAAATCCTAATGTGACTAGGACTTCTCTCTTTGCGCCACATGGATCTCCATGCCTCTCACCATGCCCTTCCTTGGTTTTTGTGTGAACTTCTCCACACCAAGAGAGTCTCACGCGCACCCCCCTTGCTCCCCTTCTTTCTTACATTGTAAGTTGTTGAAGACCAAGTCAAATTTGGTTAGAAGATTTGAATTCAAACTCTATTTGATAGAGTTTGTTGGAATCAAAATACCTATCCTTTTGTGCTGCCAACCCTCCTATTTTTCCTCTAGAATTTTTAGTGAAAATAGCAGAGTTTTGTATGCCAAATATTTGTGGTCCATGCATAAAAAGGAGGGGGCACTCAAGTGTTGGGCGCCCCAAGTCTTGCCCTTTTTAGACATTCCTTGCTAAGTATTTAACCTAGATAGGGATTATTCCATATCTCTCTATTTAAGGGGTCTTTGGACCTATTGTTTTTTGAGATTTCAGAACTAAGAGAGCACAATTGAAGCATGGAAAAAGTTGGGCATGGGGTTTTTGAGAAGACACAAACCTAGTATCTTGATGAGAGAAACAAGGAAGAAGAAGGGTTCTTCTTCTAAGGTTTTCTTCTAGATCTATTCCTCCACCTTTTGTAAGCTTTTGAGAGGAGTTTCTGCTTCACAAATATTCTTTCTCATCTTTTGAAAGTTGAAGAGTCCAAGATTCAAAAAAAAAAGATCCAGATTGACCATTGAGAAGGATCGGCACAGTACTAGCATACTGTGCTGATTTTCAGCCATCGGACTTTTGATCGGTGATTGAGGGCTCATGTGGATATCCTGTAGAGGTTGAATGCATGTGCAGCTCAGAGCAGCAACCTCAGCCCTAGATCAGTGAGCTAGAGAGTCTAACTTGCAAAGATAAAGATGATTTGATCACCTTGATTCATGTCTAGATCTGATTTAGTGTAGTTTGATGTTGATATGATCAACATGATTCTTCTAATCTTGTAATTTTTGATTTAAAAGCATGCTTAAATCATATAATAGAATCCTAAATTTAGAGCTCTTTCTTATATTATTCATGAATTAATATGATTAATTCATCTTTTTTGCTGCATGTTTTGAAAAATTTTAAAATATAATCATGAAATCCTAGATCTATTTTCAACAGTCTGTTCTTATGTAATGGTGGTGCTATAAGCTGGAAGAGTTCCAAGCAGACAATAATAGCAGACTCCACTATGAAAGTAGAATATATCGCTACCTTAAAAGCTGTGAAGAAGGTATTCTAGTTTAAGAAGTTTGTTGCAAAGCCAAGAGTGATGTCATCTGATGTCGTCCCTCTATACTGCAACAACAACGATGCCATAGCCCTAGCTAAGGAGCCAAAATCTCACTAGAAGTCCAAACACATTGAGTGGTGGTTCCACCTTATCCGTAATTATCTTAAGAAGGGATACATCAAGATGAAGAGAGTTGACACTGCAAACAATGTGGTTGACTCACTGATGAAGCCTTTAAGCCAACAAAAGACTGAAGCCCATCTTGAGAAGATGGGACTTAATTAGATTTGTAGCCAATTGGCTTAGGGCAAGTAGGAGTTTGTTAGATGTATGTCCTAGAAGCTAGATTGACCGATACTTGTAGTACATTCTAAGGGCATAACTATAATTTTGACTTATTTTTTAATAAAATAGGTTATTCTTTCTATCATATTTGTATAGTATATGTCTGTGATATATCCATTGGATTAACAGATATGATAACACATATTCTCAAGAGTTAAGAATTTAAAACATATATTATCATAATTAACTCATAAATTACTCTTGATCATAGGATCATCATGAGGATGGTAATCAATTCAGATGATTGGTATACGATTGCTTTCTTAGGGTACATGAATCTTGAATATACTATGTAAAAACATCGGAGTAAAAATATAAGTACTTATTAAGAACAAGAGTACTGAGCATAATCAACTTCGAGTAGTCATAAGAAAGTCTACCTTCTCATCGATAACTTGCTCGATGCTGCAGTTGTGTGTCTGGTTCTTTGACTTGAGGTGCATCGATAGTTCATCTTGAGGATGTTATAGTTTGACTATACCATAACTCGATCTTCTAGTCATTTAGAATCCTAAGGTGTATGTTGGCTATAGCATATTCATTGTAAGAATCAAATCGCACCAAGATGGGATCTATTAATCTCGATAGAAAAATAGTCCTATGGTGATCATGAGATTGAGTCCTAAAATCCATGGCCATGGTAGTGTGAAATAATAGAAAGAAGTTTCTATTAGGATTTCACATTAAACTTGAATCGATTGATTCAATCATATGACAAGAATTGGATTTGATGAGTCAACCTTAACCTAGATCTTGTTAGGACTCATTGTAGAAGAACCCAATTACATGATAGCTGCATCGAGAGGTTTATTTTCAATTCTAATGGATTACCACCATATAGTGCTAGGTGTTACTAGTGGATTATGGGATCAATTAGAATTATCTCAATGATTAATAATTCTAATTGGATAAATCAAAAAGAGTTTTGGTCCATCGAAAGGTATTTCGATGATGTCGATGATGGAGATCATGGCATGTTTCATTACCATACAGAATTGAATCTATTGAGTCATACAAACAAAGGTTGGATCTAGATATCATTAATTGAACTCACATAGTCCGATTGATTTGGATTTGATCCAATTAGATTCAAGAAAATCATGTTAGCATACGATTGGACCTAACATTCTTCTTCATTAGATCTTCTAATTGGTCTAGACTTAGTCAAATTAGATTTGGCTCATCCAAAAATTCTATATTAATTTATTCTGAACTGAGTAGATCTTGTCTTGGTTAGATCAGACTTTGTCCTAGTCTCAAATGAAAAGGATTAGGATAAGAGGGTGCCAAGAGTTGGCACCCCCCTTTGACTTGGTCTTGCATGTAAGAAAGAAAGGAGAGGGGCATGCACCCCCTAATTCTTCTCTTAAGGCACACGGCTCTAGATGTTTCTTGGACAGAGTGAGAAGGGCACATGCCCATCCTTGGCATGCGCCTCTTAGTGGATAGGATAAGGGAGAAATTGGATTGGGGGTTTGAGTTTGTTTGAGTTTAAATTTAGTTTGAATGAGTCAAATAAATTTAAACTAAACTAAACTTTTAGAGAACCTTATCTGGGCACTAGATGGCTCTTTTGTGTGACAAAAGGCCACGCAAAATTTAGATGGGGAGTGGGGTTAGTAAAGGAGTCCTGCTTCTTAAACTTTGATCCAGTCAAAGTTTGAGAAGCCCTAGGACTTTAGGTCACTCTTTTTCTTTATAAATAAGGGACCAGGTCCAAATTGTTTAGCCATCCCACTAGCCCATGCCTTAGCTCTGCTTCTATTCTCCATGCCCCATCTCCCTCCTATAGTCCCTCTCTCCCATGCCCAAGAGTTGGGCTATTCGCATCAACGAGCAATGAGGTGCTGTCCGTGCAAGTTCAAGTCGAAGGAGTTCTCAATCGTGTGTCGATCGGACTGCTACCATATTGAAAATTATATCCCAAAGTCAATCATCAGCCTATTGACGGTTAAGATATTGTAATTGATTTATTAATTAATGAAAAATATTTTGACATCTTTTTTCATCATAAGTTTACATCTTCTAATGAACTCCATTATTGTAATAAAGTCCTTAGGACTATTTAGTTTCGATAATAAGAGGATTTATCGATTAGTCCTTAAATTTGTTCACGACCAAATGATAGGCTGTTAATTAGGACGACAACATCTATCGAGCATAGGTTGCTATATGTCATATAGATTGGTTGTCCTCTTAACCAAGGTGTGTAGAGACACTGGTATGACATACAGGTGAGATGTATGGATACATCGTCATTGAACGTGACCAACTCTAGAGCATTCTACTGTCGAGAATATCTCTGATGAGATATAGGTATAAATATCCCTTAGATCTGAGATCACCTCAGTGACTTACAAGCAACTCACTGTGCTTTGATATCGAACTAACTGAATTTTTAATTCAACAATGAAAGGCTTCTAAGCACAGTCAAATACTTACAAAGTCGGAGTGTGATCAAGATGGAATTGACCACTCCAAGAGTTGGAGAAGAATGTATCACTGTATTTCAATATAGCAAAATCTTGGCCAGGATAATCCATCAGATGAATTTGGTATTTTGTATACAATGTGGACAACCTGATCAGAGTTGATAGTTGAACTCTGATGTGTCCTACGAGCATTATGGTCAAGGAGATGAATTATATGAAAATTATATCCGCATGGGTTCTAAGAATGGTGTTCTACACCTTTGACCTATCCGACCGTCGGATATCATTGCTAGATGATCACTTTGATTGATATAAGAATTTATTCCTATGCTACTGACTTAGGTTCGAACCTATGAGGTCACACACATTAAAGTTTATGATCTGATCAGATGGTTGATCAACGATTAAGAATCATTCTAAGGTTAAACAATCAATATGATTGGTGTTTAACCTAGTGCAAGTGTTGCAGGAGGATCGATTAGCAATTAGATTGCTAATTGACTTAATTTAATTAAACCAATAGATTGAGATTAAGTCTAATTAAATATTATTTAATTAAATTTAATTTGGACTTGATTGGATCAAGTCCAATTGGTTTATTGGATAAGCCAAGTGCAACGAAGAACTAGTCCTAGTCTATCTGGGACTCAGATTAATCCAATTTTCTAATTTGATTAGAAAGTAAATCATAATTAAATCTAATTTAATTAAGTTCTTAAATGGGTTAGGGCCTTATTTAATTAGATTAGTTTATTCTTGATTTTATTTGATTAAAAGATCTTGTTTTGACCAAGTCAAAAAAGAAATCCTAATGTGACTAGGACTCCCTATCTCCTTGCGCCACCTTGGTCCCAATGCCCTCCATACCTAATTTTTAGGTATTTTTTATGAAAAATCCTTTTTTCCTAATTTTCATGCCCCCTCTCTCCCTCCAAATCATATTTGAAAGTTAGGTGGAAGACCAAGTCAAAGGAGGAATTGATTTTGCTTAGGATTCTATGAGATAGAATCCTTGTTGACCAAAACATCTTTCCTTGAGTATCTCCCCCTCTTTTAATTAATTCTTCTCTTATTCTATGAAAATAATCTTCTATTTTATGCACTCTTCCTTTCTGATCCACACCAAAAATTATGGAGGAGGCGCCCAAGAGTTGGGCACCTCAACAACTTCCCATGTTTGGATATTCCTAGTCTAGGAATTTGACCTAACTTGGACTCTTCTTTTTTCTTATTTATTGGATAAATTTTATTCTAATTCTTTTATGAAATATAGAGCTTTAGGATTGGTTTGGCGTGTGCAAAAATTAGAGGAAGAGGGTCCTGGGCATGAGGGTTCCATAGGCACCAAACTAGGTGTCTAGGTGAGAGAAAAGAAAAGAAGAAAATGGTCTTCTTCTAGGGCTGTTTTATTTTCAATCTCTCCTCCTTTCTTTTGAGTTTTTTTTTTTTTTTTGAGAGAGTCTCAGATTAGCAAACTCTCATCTTTGTTTTCATATTTTAGAGAGTCCAAATTTTGAAGAACAAAGCATCGGATCGATCATTGAAGAAGGATCAGCACAATACTAGCATGTTGTGCTGATTTCCTTCATCGAACTTCAGATCAGAGATCGTAGGCTCGTGTACATGACTCCTAGAGGTCAGACGCGTGTGCAGCTCATGACTTCATCCTCAAGTCTAGATCAGCAAGTTAGAAGGTCTAACTTGCTCAGGTAATAGATCTGATCTATAAACTTCATACCTGCATTTGATGTAGTGTAGATCTAGGTTGATTTGATCAATCTTTTTCTTTCTTATTTAATTTTAATTTTTAATTTAATATCATATCTTAATCATATAATAGATCTGAGATCTAGGTATTTATATAATTATTTAAATAAATTTTAGATTTATTTAAGTTTTTCACTGTAAGATCTTGAAAAGTTTCAAGATCTACCTATGAAACCCTAGATCTGGTTCCTTCGATTGGTATCAGAGCCAGATTCTTATTACATAATTTTTGTATATGTCTAGATTATTTCTTAGATTAGATCTAATTTATAATCTAATTATTAAATTTAAAATTAAAAAAATAAATAAATAAAATATTTTAGATAGCACGGACTGCCATAAGGTTGTCCTGTTGTAAGGTTTACCCCTTATAGTGAATAGATTGTCCTAGTACGTGCTGATCTAAAATATTGATCATAAAATTTTAGATTAGATCTAAGAAATTTAATGATCTAATTAAAAATATTTTTTAATCTAATTTCAATCATCATAAATATGTTAGATTTGATCTAGGAAGATTTATGATTGATTATTATTGAAACTGTTTCAAGTACATGAACCTATTTAGATTAGATCTAAAGTAGTTTTATGTTTATTTTACTTGCATATTGATTATGAATCAAACATGCAACTTGATTGATAGAACCATGTTATAAAAATATTTTACAAACATGAAAATTATTTTCAAAAAGCTGAACCTCAACCCTCAACCCAAAACTTAATTGAGAATTAAGAAGTTGATTGATTAGGATCTAGGATTGTGAATTGAATATCCTAAGACACAAATCATAACATATTGGGTTAAATGGGTTAGTGGGGATTAGATCCATTAATTGGGTTAGACCTAGGATTAGATTAAAGAATGGACTTAATTAGGAAATTGATTAAATCTAATCAATTATTGTCTTAGATTAGGTCAAGGATTCTCTAGATCAATTACAATAGTTATAGTTGGTCAAGTCCATGTCCTTAACAAGACCCAAGATGGACTTAATTCTTGGCTACGCGGTCTAGCATGAACTGTTAGGTTGATCTAATTAAAACTAATTAAACCAATTGGTGTCTAAGATAAACCAGATCAATAGTTTTTAATTGGCAGTTCGCTTACCTGACCATTTCTGATGGTGTCTAAGGCAAGCCTGGCTGATCCTTCCACTGATCGAACTTATCCAGCCTCTTGGTGAGATTATGTTTTGATCGGATCACTTGACTATTCGAGCTAATCCATGTCAACTAGGTAAATCAGTTTGACTGATTTAGGTGCTTCTAGACTAGCCTATTAATGGTCTCCCTTAAGCTGACTTGGTGAAGTTAGTGGAAGGATCATGACAAGCTAGTTAATCTGACCTACTCACTTCTATAAATAAATTTTCTAAAATTATTAGGTCCCTAAAATGAAATAGTTATGTGATAACTGGATCATAGCCTCCCATTAAAGTAGATGATAATGGGTCCATCAGTTAGAGAATCATTGGAGGCCCAAAGGCCTGGTGCTTATTAGTTGATGAAATTATCATTCATTATATGATCTCTTGGATACATCTTTCTAAATGGTAGTCAGGTGAACCAACCAAAGTTGGACCTGATCATTCATTGGTTAGATGGACCATGTATGGTCATGTTAATGGTTGGACCTAACTGGACCCTTTTCTGAAAAGGCCAAAGCCAACTGATCAGGGCCTAGGGCAAAATTTAATTACTAAAAATTATTTAGAGAAACAATTGGTTATGAACCTAACCTTAAATGTACATAGGTGGGCCAACCAAAGTTGGGCTTATGTACAGTCTATGTGGATTCTAGTATCCACTAAGAAATTAGGATAATTTCTCGAATTGAAGGTAGAGGCTACCAATTCGAATAAAATAGTGAGAGAAATCTTTTGATTAAAGTCTAAATCTTTAGGTTTAATGAATCAATTACTAATTAGATTTTGGTTTTTCTTTATGCAGACAAGGCCACTTCTCTATCGCTCCAATTATTGTTGGACAATGATAAGTTGGTGGGATCCAACTTCGATAGCTGGTACCGAAAGTTGAAGATTGTCCTAGAGCATGAATGGATCCTATATATGCTGATGGATCCTGTACTTAAGGAGCTAGCCGCCAATGCATGTGGAACAATCAGAGGCATCTATCAGAAGTGGCTCAGTGATTGAACCATGGTGTGCTGCATTATGCTGGCTGTGATGAGTGACGAGTTCAGTCGCAAGTTTGAGATAGCTCAGCCAAACGAAATGCTCCAAGTATTGGAGGATTCTTTTAGCACACCCGATGACATTGAGAGGCACAAGACTAGTTGTGCCATCTTCAATGCTAGAATCTGGGATGGTGCCTCTGTCACTGATCATGTATTGTACATGATCGAGCTGATAGAGTGCTTGAGCAAGGTCAACTTTTTCTTGTACAAACAACTTGGAAAAGATGCAATACTGAACTCGCTGCCCAAGTCTTATCTTCCATTCCTTACACATTATAGAATGTCAAAGTCTGAAGTGGACTACCATGGGTTACTGAGATTACTTCAAAATTTTAAGGAGGATCACCAACTCCATAAGGAGTCGATGAACTTAGTGGGAGGTTCATCTTCTCATTCTCGATCCTTTGGAAAAAAGAAGAAGAACAAGAAGAAGAAAGCTAAGAAGGTGCATGTTCATGCTAGGACACTTGTGCAGGCTCAGACCCCAAAGACCAAGCCTGATAAGAGTCAAGCCGAATGCTTCTTTTGCAAGAAGCGGGCACTGAAAGTGGAATTATCCTCAGTACATTGCCTTCCTAGATCCGAACAGGCAGAGAAAGAAGCAAGCTATTGCTGGGCAAGATATTTATCTAATAACTCCTTGCAATTTTTTTATTTATAATATTACTGACTGGGTATTGAACACCGATAGCCCTTACCATATTTGCAATTCGTTGTAGGGGTTGCAGATCAGTAGAAGATTCGAGCAAGGCGAGAGATTCTTGAACATTGGAGATGGAAGATCAGTTCCAATTCTAGCTTTAGAAATTTTGAAACTTGTATTTGAATCTCAAACCGTTGTTCTTAGTGATTGTCATTTCTGTCCTCATTTCTTTTTAAATATCATTTCTGTAGGCCTTTTGGCCATGAATAATTATGAAATTTTAATAAAGAAATGAGTTTGTAATGTCATTATGAATGGTGTTACTGCTTTCTGTGGATAATTGAATAATGGTGTATATATGTTATCACAACCTATTATTGTAGTCTATTCTATTGGCAAGCATCCTAGATTAGATAGTGTATCAGATATCTACTTATGGCACTATAGGTTAGGTCATATAAACAAGAACAGGATGAACAGGTTGACTCAGAAGGAAATCCTTGAAGTTAATGATTATGAATCACTTCCAACCTATGATTCCTGTCTTCTTGGTAAAATGACCAAGTCATCTTTCACTGAAAAAGGTGAGAGAGCCAATGAGCTCTTAGGTCTAGTACATATTGATGTATATGGACCAATGAGTATAAGTGCCAGAGGTGGATATGTCTACTTCATCACTTTCATGGATGATCTATCCAGATATGGATATGTCTATCTGATGAAACATAAGTCAAATTCTTTTAAAATGTTCAAACGATTCTGAAGTGAAGTAGAAAAATAAATTGAAAAGAGTATTAAAACTCTTTGGTCTGACCGAGGAGGAGAATACCTTTCTGATGAGTTTCTCACATATCTAGGAGAGAATGAAATTCTCTCCAATGGACTCCTCCTGGAACACCACAGCATAATGGTGTATCTGAAAGAAGGAATCGGACTCTGTTAGATATGGTCCAATCCATGATGGGATTTGTCAGCTTGCCAATATCTTTCTGGGGATATGCACTCGAATCGGCTTATTATCTATTAAATAGGATTCTAAGCAAGTCTGTAGTTAAAACTCCATATGAGATATGGACAGGACGTCAGCCAGCACTTTCATACCTTAGAATTTGGGGGTGCCCGGCTTATGTCAAACAATTAATTATAGACAAACTTGGACCTAGGTCTAACAAGTCTACATTCATAGGGTATCCAAAAGAGACTAAAGGATACTATTTCTACCATGCTGATGAACAAAAAGTGTTTGTCAGCCTTAAGGCAACTCTTTTGGAAAAAGAGTTCCTTGATGAAAAAATTATTGCCTCTAAGATTGAACTTGATGAAGTTCAATAGTAAAAAGTCTGACATAGAATGTTGAACCTAAGTTGGATTTATTCAGATCAGATCCGAAGCCTAGTAAACCCGCACCATTAAGGCGATCTGACAAAGTACCCCACCATCCAGATAGATACTATGGATTCTTGGTCCAGGATGATGATCCCATCAAACTCAATGAGAATGATGAGGATCCAATCACTTATATGGATGCGATGCAGAGACCTAACTCTGAGAAATGACTAGAAGCCATGAGATCCGAAATGGATTCCATGAAGATCAATGATGTATGGAATTAGTTGACCCACCTGAATGAGTTAAACCCATGGGTGTAAATGGATCTTCAAAAGAAAGAGGGGTGCAGATGGAAAGGTGGAGACCTATAAAGCTTGTCTGGTTGCCAAGGGTATCGTCAATGTTATGGTATTGACCATGATAAGACATTCTCCCCTATGGCAATACTCAAGTCCATTCGGATCATACTTGCCATTGCTACTAATCTGGACTATGAGATCTGGCAGATGGATGTGAAGATAGCTTTCCTAAATGGAGAGCTGACCGAAGAGGTTTACATGATACAACCTGAAGGATTCACATCCATAGATGAGTCCAAGGTGTACAAGCTTCAAAGATCCATTTATGGATTGAAGCAGGCATCTCGGAGTTGGAACATGCGTCTTGATAAAGTGATCAAAACGTATGGCTTCATTAAGAATGGAGAAGAACCCTGCATTTATAAATGGACAAATGGTCCAGTAGTGGTATTCCTTATTTTGTATGTGGACGATATTCTCTTAATCAGAAATGACATCCCCGCACTACAAGGAATAAAAATCTGGTTGTCATCACAGTTCTCCATAAAGAATTTGGGTGAAGCATCCTACATCCTAGGGATGAAGATCTATAGGGATAGATCTAAAAGGATGCTTGGAATATCCCAATCCACATATATAGAAATTGTGCTAAAGAGATTCAGCATGGAGAATTCCAAAAAGGACTATCTTTCAATAGGCTAAGAATTTCTCTCTCTAAGAAGAATTGTTCGATAACTCCTAAAGAGAGAGAGCATATGAGTAAAATTTTATATGCTTCGATAGTGGGGTCTATTATGTATGCAATGGCATATACGCGATCAGACGTAGCATACTCACTAGGAGTAGTGAGTAGATACCAATCTGACCCTGAAGAAAATCACTAGAATGTGGTTAAAACCATCCTTAAGTATATGAGAAATACTAAAGATCAATGGTTAGTTTATGGTGAGTCAGATCTGAAGCTTGTGGGGTTTACAGACTCCAGCTTTCAATCTGATCATGATGATAGTAAAAGTGTGTTGAGATATATCTTTACTCTAAATGATGGAGCCATTTACTAAAAAAGTTTCAAACAGCATACAGTGGCTGACTCTGTTTGTGAAGCAGAGTACATGGCAGCATTAGATGCAGCAAAAAAAGCTGTGGCTGAGAAAGTTCATCACCGAGCTTGAAGTAGCACCCTCTATTGATGGTCCAGTCCTGCTCTACTATGACAACACTGGCGTCATAGTTCAAGCAAAGGAATCGATGGTACACCAGCGAACAAAACACATTCTATGCCACTTCCATTTGGTCCGTGAAATCATGGATCATGATGACATCGATCTTTAGAAGATCGACGAAAAGGAGAACCTAACCGACCCTTTCACTAAAGCCCTGGCAATCAAGGAGTTTGACAACTGTAAGTCAAAGATGGATATTAGATACTGTGCCGAGTGGCTTTAGGACAAGTGGGAGTTATTGAAAATTATCCCAAAGCCAATCATCAGCTTATTGACGGTTGAGATATTATAATTAATTTATTAATTAATGAAAAATATTTTGGCATCTTTTTTATCATAAGTTTACATCTTCTAATGAACTCTATTATTGTGATGAAGTTCTTAGGACTATTTAGTTTCGATAAAGAAAGGATTTATCAATTAGTTCTTAAATTTATTCACGACCAAATGATAGACTGTTAATTAGGATGACGGCATCTATCGAGCATAGGTCGCTATATGCCATATAGGTTGGTTGTCCTTTTAACTAAGATGTGTGGAGACACTAGTATGGCATACAGGTGAGATGTATAGGTACATCATCATTGAACGTGACTACAAAGCATTTTGCTGTCGAGAATATCTCTAATGAAATATAGGTATAAGTATCCCTTAGACCTAATATCACTTCAGTGACTTGCAAGCAACTCACTATGCTTTGGTACCGAACTAACTGAATTTCTAATTCAGCAAGGAAAGGCTTCTGGGCATAGTCAAGTACTTGCAAAGTCGGAGTGTGATCAAGATGGAATTGATCACTCCAAGAGTTGGAGAAGAATGTATCACTATATTTCAATATAGCAAAACCTTGGCCAACATAATCCATCAGATGGAGTTGGTATTTTGAAATATAATATGGACAACCTGATCAAAATTAATAGTTGAACTCTGATGTGTCCTACGAGCATTATGGTCAAGGGGATGAATTATATGGAAACTATATCCACATGGGTTCTAAGGATGGTGTTCTACACCTTCGACCTATTCGGCCGTCGAGTATCATTGCTAGATGGTCACTTTGATTGGTATAGAAATTTATTTCTATGCTATTGACTTAGATTCGGACCTATGAGGTTACACATATTAGAGCTTACGATCTGATCGGATGGTTGATCAACGATTAAGAATCATTCTAGGGTTAAACAATCAATACGATTGGTGTTTAACCTAGTGCAAGTATTGCAGGAGGATCGATTAGCAATTGGATTACTAATTAGCTTAATTTGATTAAGCCCATAGGCTAAGATTAAGTCTAATTAAATATGATTTAATTAGATTTAGTTTGGGCTTGATTGGATCAAGTTCAATTGGTTTATTGGATAAGCCAAATGCAAGGAAGAACTAGTCCTAGTCTAACTAGGATTCGAATTAACCCAATTTTCTAATTTGATTAAAAAATAAATCAAAATTAAATCTAATTTAATCTAATTTAATTAAGTCCTTAAATGGGTTAAGGCCTTATTTAATTGGATTGGTTTAATCTTGATTTTATTTGGTAAAAGATCTTGTTTGACCAAGTCAAAACAGGAATCCTAGTGTGACTAGGACTCCCTATCTCCTTATGCTACCTTGGTCCCAACCCGCCCCCCCCACCCCCATACCTATTTTTTAGATATTTTTCATGGAAAATCTCTTTCTTCCTGATTTCCACGTCCCCTCTCTCCCTCCAAGTCATATTTGGAAGTTAGGTGGAAGACCAAGTCAAAGGAAAAATTGGTTTTGCTTAGGATTCTATGAGATAGAATCCTTATTAACCAAAACATCTTTCCTTGAGTGGCACCCTCTTTTTCAATTAATTTTTATTTTATTTTATAAAAATAAATTTTTTTTTGTGTGCCCTCCCTTACGGATCCACACCAAAAATTATAGAGGAGGTGCCCAAGAGTTGGGCTCCCCAACAACTTCTCTTGTTTGGATATTCTTAGTCAAGAAATTTGACCTAACTTAGACTCTTCTTTTTTTCTATTTATTGGATGAATTTTATTCTAATTTTTTTATAAAATATAGATATTTGGAAGAGGTTTGGGGTGTGCAAAAATCAAAGGAAGAGGATCCTTCGGCATGGGGGTTCCATAGGCATCAAACTAGGTGTCTAGGTGAGAGAAAAAAAAAGAAGAAGAGGATCTTTTTTTAGGGCTATTTTATTTTCAATCTCTCCTTTTTTTTGAGTTTTTTTTTTGAGAGAGTCTTAGATCAATAAACTCTTATCTTCTTTCTTATATTTTAGAGAGTCTAAATTTTAAAAAAAGAAGCATCGGATCGACTATCGAAGAAGGATCAACACAGTGCAAGCATGCTGTACTGATTTTCTACATCGAACTTCATATCAAAGATCGTAGGCTCGTGTGGATGACTCCTAGAGGCCGAATGCGTGTGCGGCTCGTGACTTCATCCTCAAGCTAGGATCAGCAAGTTAGAACGTCTAACTTGCTCAGGTAATAGATCTGATCTATAAACTTCATACCTACATTTGATGTAGTGAAGATCTAGGTTGATTTGATCAACCTTTTTCTTTCTTATTTGATTTTAATTTTTGATTTAATATCTTGCCTTAATCATATAATAGATATGAGATTTAAGTATTTATATGATTATTTAAATAAATTTTAGATTTATTTAAGTCTTTCACTACAAGATCTTGAAAAAGTTTCAAGATCTATCTGTAAAATCTTAGATCTGGTTCCTTCATACCAAAGATTAGATAGAAGCCACAATAAGGAGATCCCTTTCTGATTTTTTAGAAATCATATCTAGAAGAAGAAGACCTCCAGATCTAACCTGAGTGGATATCGATAGAGGCCGGATGCGTGCATGACTAGAGATGAATCTTGGGACAGCTTCAGATCATTGCAGCGAGTAAATTGTTTACTCATAATCATGTGATATTTTGAATACCTTAATGCATTTTTAGTTTTAGATTTATGGAATCAAATCTAAGAACTATCAGATCTGATTGAACAAAGTAAAAATTTTTAAAATTTTTGCTGCTTAGATCTGATTCGATCAGGCCAATCCATCAGTTCCTTCAACACAATCATGATTAGCCTCATGACAAGGCAAAGAGACTAATTATGAAATATATACATGCAATGCATCAACATGTGGTAGCGATCAATTCCAACTGACTATGCCTAAAAGAACTAGCTAAGCCAGCGATTAGCCCTGACTGGGTAGATTCGAAAGAAATTAGTTAGACATGTGGTCAATAATCAGTCTCGTTGGCTAGATTTAAATCATAGTCAATTAAAGTATTTTTCTCATAATTTCATTATAACCAAATAATCAAACTTATTTCACATCACATCAGATTTTTCATATCTCATTTCCAAAAATAAGAAAAAAAATTTATTTAAAATTCATGTAAGGACAAACATGTATAATCTTATTTTTAAAGATTATGCAACAAAGAAATCATCCCATTTTAAATTTTGTAATCATGCTATGGTGATATCATGTTTGATCCATAATTTTAAATTATTTTTCATGCACAAAATACTTACATCCAACTTTTATAACTTTTAAATATTTTAATAATTTTTGTATGTAAAATCTAATTTTTAAATATATGAATATGCATCAAAAAAATCGATAGATAATAGAAAACTTACTATTGGTCAAATCTAAAAGTCACGATCTTTGGCATGCGATCTGAACCTTAGATCTGTACTTCTCCTAATTTAAATCAAAATTTTAAATCAAATCTATTTTATTAATAAAAAATTAGACTAATTAGGCTCGATCGGGTCAACTAGTAGAAGTACAAAAGAAAGAGTAATCAACGTTTGATATATTTGATCTGACTCGACCAACATGGAAAGGAGAGAAATGCTCTATCTAGATTAATTAAATTTGTGGACTAGATCTACTTGATTTAGGTCCAATTAGGGGTCTTGATTTAGGCGATTTGAGTTGGTCATCGGGAGACCAATTTAGACCTAATCGAATTGGATCTTGATCAAGTTCTCTCTCTCTCCTCCTCTTCCTCTTCCTCTATCTCTCTTCCCAAACCAAACTTGGGATAAGCCTCCATGGGAGAGAGTAGAGTGAAGGAGATGGGATGGGATCGATGGTGGTGGCGCGATGATGGCTAGAGATGGCAGTCTGGCTGGCAACAATAGATAGCCAAGAGAAAAGAGGGGTACTCCCTCTTATTACCATGGAGGCAGCACTCAGGGCCAAGAAGAAGAGAAAGGGAAGGGAGGAGGACTTATCGAAGATGGTGATGGCGGTGTGGCTCAGTCGGGTAGACAGCTTTTGATGCTAAAGATGGTAGTCCCTAGAACAAAGAGAAAAAGGGCAATTATAGTTTGGAGGAGAAAAACTAGGTTTAAGGAGGTGGCAACACTCGGCAAAATGGCACGATGGCCGTAGAGATAAGGAAGAAAGAAAAAAGGAGCCACAAGGCTTCGATGGTGGTGGAAATTAATCGAGGGAGGTGGTGAAAAATAACTGAGGAGGAGGGATTTAAGAACAAGAAGAAGTGAAGGGGATAAGCTTGATCATCCTCAATTAAAGCCGGACTCCATCGGTATACTCAATCCAAATGGCCATTGGCCGTTCCTCAATGCTTATCCGGCTGCTCAATGGCCCTATCTTCTCTCATAGATGAGGATCAGGTAGGAGATTTGGTTTCCTTATTCCAAATTTTTTTTTTTAAGGGTTATAATGAAGTCGGCAAGTCTTGTCGATTTCATTCTGACTCATAACTAAAGTGACACATTGTCAATTTCTTTTGGTTCAAGTAAGGCTTGGGGATTCCAAAAGATTGAAACATGAGACCATGAGAAGCCCCCTATATGATGCATTGTTAATTTCTTATGGTTATCGTCACAGTATATTATCTGGAGTTCGGAGGGGAAAGGGCCTGACAATCATAAACAGGCTCTAGTTCCTCTCTCCATGGACAGAAGAGCCTTAAGATGTGTACCTTGTTAATTTTCTCGTCGAAGCCAGAGGTTAGATTGTGCTTCGGTTAAACAAGTGACCAAGTGTGTGCAAGACCTTACAGAAATAGCTAGTGACAAATTCATGGTGCAAGGTATGCATCTCATGCACGTTAGTTCTATTGTGATTCTGCATGATTACACAAGCACTGACGTTATGATATTAGATAGAATACAGGCTTTTGTTCTATAATTATGCTATTTAGTCAGCAAGAATGGATCTTAAAGATCTACTAATCTTTGAATTAAATTCTGATGAATTTTAATCATATAATTCTTAGGTGTATGATAATATTCTTGAGGCCTGATTAAAGTTATACCTGCATGAATACCATAGATCAAATGTTGGGGAAATTAGATGTTGTTTGTGTAAGGTGAAAATTAAATGAACTGAATAAACAATGGCGGTTGGCTTTCATTTAGGGGTGAAAATGGTATACATATTGTCCATCCGAATATATTTTCATATCCGAATTATGAATAAAAATTTAAAAATTTGACTAATATTCATATCCATATCCACATCCGTCAAAGAAAAATGAATATGAATATAAATGACAACTATCCGATCTATATCCGAATCAACATATAGCCTTATATAATTTTATGTCGTACTTATTAATTTTTAAAAAAATATACAATCATATCAATATGTTATTAACATGATTTATCATCTATATAGTAATATTTTTTATTATATAATTATAAATTTAATTATTTAAATTATATTCATAATTATATTCATGCTTCTAATATCTGAATTGCATCTGTATCTATTTAAAATAAATACGGATGTAAATTTTTATATCTAAATAATATCTATATCCATATTTATATTGATCAAATAAAATAAATATGAATATAAATATGCTGAATTTAGCTCTATTTTCATTGAATATTAAAATTAAAGAAGTCTTTAGGACGTTGTGCATTTCGGCTTCGTGGGATTCAGTCCAACCAATATCGTTGTCAGCCTGCTTGGCATGGGCTTGGCAGTTGGCAGTGTAAATCCTAGGTGAGCCCTGTGCTGATTTGGGATGGCTTTTTTTTTTCGAGAGAGAGAGAGAGAGAAGGGATGGCTGGGTTATCTTGATGCTGCCTATTCAGCTTGTGCCCGAGGAATTCAAAGCATGGGCAGGGCACCATTCATGGTTGGATAAATTTAATCTATATATTTTCATGTGGGGAGGAGTTCCTCTATGAAGCTCAGAAAATTGTGGCAATTTTCAACGTGCATCTCGCATGTGCCATATTTTGGCATATGGGTTGAGTAAAAGGAATTGCAAATTATTTAGCATCTATGTTAGAACTTTTAATGTCAGCCTTTAAAGAGGGTTTGATATGGGATGATGTGGATGGAGGTGATGAGATCACCGTATTTAATTGTACCATAATAATTCTACATAGTAATGATTTCAAATAACCCCCACTCCTCAAATCATCTTGCAATGGGATATCTCGAGGTCAAAAATCCAAGATCACCCCAGGTAATGATCTTTGATTGAAATTTAAGAATAAAAAAATTTCTCAGTCTAACAAAAAAATTGGTATATTAATATATCATTAGTATATTATATCAATATTATATATATAATATTATATTATATTTAATATTATATATTATATTTATGATATATATTATATTATAATATATTATTAATCATATTATTGTCACATTATGATTCAAATATAATTTTAAATTAGAATAAAAATATCTTATTTTACTTTATATTTATATAATAAAAAATTTAATATATTACTTCTATTTATCTTTTTTTATCAAAATAAATATTTATATTAATAAATAATATATTATAAATATAAATAAAAATATTAATTCTATAATAACAATCAATATATATTTATAGGATTAATATTTTATAGGACTAATATATATTTTTTAGAGAATCTATTAATTATTAATATTTAATAAATATAATAATATTTTATTTATAATATTATATATGATTAATAAATATATTTTTATAGAATATATTATGGATAGTTCTGGTATTATACAATCATTGAATCTTGAATTCTCATAGAATATCAATTAAATTACTCATGAATATCTGAAGACCTTTAATCACTGGACCATGATCTACCAAACATTGTGATCTTAGATTATTGGTAATCAAATTTGGATCACCAAATGCTACGTTATAGTATACCTTCTACTCTCTTTTTCTTTTTTTTTTTTGTTCAGATAAAAGTATTATCCTTACCATGGAGGGTTTGGATATGTTCCATGTTTAAAATGATCAACAAACTTATAATTCAGACCTATCTAAAAATTTTTATGCACATAAAAACAAAATAGCTAGCTAGTTGGCTTTTTTTTTTTTTTTTTTTTTCAAAATCAAAATTAGCTCTTTGCATGAAGCGAATTCCTTCATGTGGAAAAAAGTGACCGTAAAATAACCTTCACCAAGTAAATTGTTGGAGGAGGTTGCTTCAGCACACTTTTTCTTCTAGCCATCCATTTATTTTAAAGAAAATTTGTAGATATAAGTTGTGAGGCAAACGAAACTAGATAAACCTTGTATGTCGGCTAGAAGTGGCAGCAATTTTACAAGGTTTAGGGCTTTGGTCACGAATTGGTTTCTGTCACATATATGCATGGGATCATGCAATCGCTCACTCTAACAAGAAATTATTAGGTGGATTTAGTCTACCATGTCAGCTATAGACCAAGCGGATAGAAGTTCGACATATCAACATTTTTGAATAAAAAATTCTTCAGCTCATCTAATCTATTTCTCTTAACTGTGGTTGGTTTGGTAACTACAGCTCGCATGAGTCGGTCCATTTTGAGATTTTGGTCATTTTGAAATTTTGGACCGACCAAAATCTAAATCTTGGGTGGAAAAACTACCGCCAGATTCCAAGAATAAGATTCGAATGATATACCTATAAGACTATCAGGATTTTGATTTCTAGATATCCTCTCTCTCTCCAAACATTCCTTTGCTCTAGCCTACTCTCTCTAAATTTCTTGTAATACCCTGAAACAAGTTGCATGGATCTTAAAGCATGAACCAAAAAAAGAGGAATCAGAAGACTCTCGTAGGGAGTCTTTTTCATCCTCCCAACCGACTTCTAGTCGGAGTCAAAATCCATGCCGGGAAGGAGTGAAACTCCTCCCCATTGGATCTATTTATAGGAAAGAAGCTTCCCTCTTTTCCCCAATCAAAAATCGAGGCACAATCGGCAAAAATTGCCGGATCTTCTTCATGAAAGCCTTCGTTGTGCTCGTCAAAAAATCAAGTTGAAAAGTCCACCGGAGACAAAGGTAAAATCAGCTTTTCCTTTCTCTCACTTTTCTCTTCCTTCCTATTGCATCAAAAGCCGCCGGCCACTGGTTTTCGTTGGAGAAATGTTTTTAGAAATCCCCTATTCCGTGCCCTTTTTTTTGATTTTTCTAATGCCAGAGGTCACCGCCGACCATCGGTATGGTTTCGCTGGGCTGCACCATCGCAGCCCTAGCCACCACCGACCATTGGCCGGCGGCCATCCCTTCGGTCCAAGAAAATATGAGGGGACCTCACGATCCCCTGTTCCTCCAAAGCAAAACCGCAAGAAAAAAAAATAGAGTGGGATTTTCTCTCTCTTTCTTCTCTGAATCTGAATCATACTTTCTCTCTCTAAAAGTTTAACTTTCTCTCTCCAGAAAAATTTCATTTCTTCCTCTAAATAGTATTTCTCTCTTTTCTAGGGTTTTCTCGAATTCTTAGAAAGACCCTTTAAATAATTTTGATAGATCATGATAGAAGAAATTTGACCTTTGATCGGTGAATAATCTATCCTATAAGAATTTAGGATTTTTATCTTAAAAATAATTATGATTATAGTTTGATAAAAATATGATTTTTGGATATTAGATTAATTAAATTTGTCAACCATTGTTCGTATAAGATAGCTCCACGTCAAATAAAGAAGACTACTCGAGGTGTTGTTGGAGAAACAACGAACCAACAAGAGGATAGTACTCCTCAACAAGTTGGTAATACCCCTCAACAAGGAGTCATTGATCCTACTAGGAACACCCAAGTAGAGCTGCAAGCACCAGACATGGCTCAATTAATGCAAACCATAGTTGGAATAATGCAGAGGCAGTAGCAGTTAATGGAACAACAGCAAGCACTACGAGATACACAACATCAACCTCAACTCCAATAGCATGGACCTGGAGAGCAGCAGCCTGTGCAATGAAACAACATCGTGGAATTTAAAAAGTTAGCTCCACCATCTTTCAAGAGGACTACTGAATCCTTGAAAGTTGATAATTAGATAATAGAAATGGAGAAAGCATTTGCTGTCTAATAGTACTGCGATGAAGAAAAGATTCGATTTGCAACTTATTTATTACAAGGTAAATATTTAATTGGTGGCAGCAACTAGAGCGTAAATATAAGCAAGATGGGGAATGACTTGGGAAAGATTTCGGATTACATGCTATGACCAATATTTTTCTCAGAGTGTGAGAACCCAGAAAGAGCGGGAGTTTATTTATCTAAAATAAAAGAGTATGAGTGTGGCTAAGTATGAAGCTAAATTTACTGAGCTGACTAAATTTACTCCGAGATTGGTGGATGGTGAGCAAGAACGAGTTCATAAATTCGAGATGGGACTAAGGACTAAAATTCGAAAACAAGTGGTTCTATATGAGTTGACGACTTATGTGGATGTGGTAAATAAAGTATTGATCATTGAAAGAGAGGTCAATGAAGAAAGAAGCCAAAAGAAAAGAAATAAATCAGATGATTCTTATGGTCAAAACAATAAAAATACTGAAAATTTGAATAAGAAGCCAGCGAGTGACAACTCAAGATCTTCTAATAGTATTAGATGTTTTAGGTATGGTAAAGCTCATGCTGATAGTGAATGTCGTTTGATCATTGGTGCTTATTTTAAATATGGTAAGATAGGTCACAAAATAGCCGAGTGTCCATAAAATATTGAGAATCAACCTACCCTAATTGAACAAAACAAAGATGGACAACTGAACCCTGACCCAAGAGAGGGTCTATATTCTTATGCAACGAGATATGCAGACTTCTGATACAGTAGTAACTGATTTTGAAAAAGATTCACAAAATTAATTAGACCAATCAATTGATTTAGCTCGTGAGGTAAGTAATGACCTACCTTCTCTAGATTTTTCATTTATATGAGATTATTTTGAATATCGAATAAGTTCTTAATTAATTTATATGTGATTTATGAATCTTATGAAGAATATGTTTTGCATGAAAATTGATATGAAAAACTTGAAGTAATATTTTTTTGTATTATTTAGTGATCCAAAATCATATTTATATATTTTGACTTGATTATGAAATGTGTTATTTTATGAAAAGAAATTTTAATATGAACCAGATTTAGACTCTCAACCTGACTATGTTTTGAATCCTGCCAATTAGGGGTTATGCATGATGGGATTGGTGTACAGGGTGGAAGCATAGATTTCAAAGCAAAAGCATAAAATCATAAAAACCAAACCCAAACCCTAGGACCACCTTATTAGCAATTAAATCATATAAGATGCATTTGTAATATAAAAGAAAGTATTAGAATATACCTCTTATCACTAAACCCTAAATTGATCCTGATCGTTGGTAGCAGTCCGTCAGGATTTCCACCAAGTGCCCACATGTTCACCCTCCAATGTTGATCCACACAGAGACTTGATCAAGACACCAGCACCTCTAATTTATATAATTAGGATTCTAATAGTAAGAACTTTAATTAAAAGGATAAGACCTTCTTTAGCCTTTATGTCACCTTCCTTATCTCTCCTTATCTATCTTTCTTTTTCTTTTATCTTTTTAATTTTTCTTCCTAATCTCTTAGTTTTAAGATGACTTCTTATCTTTATAAGGACAAGGTCTAGACAAGAGAAGAGAAGAAAGAAAATTGGATAAAAAAAAAATTCTTATAAGAAAGAAAGATAATTTTTACACTTTCGGACTCTTGGTGTGCACCCCTATTTATAATGTACGTAAGGGTGCCAACTAAATTTCTCGCACCTTTTTAAAAAAAAATCTCATATCCCTTTAGCCAATCTCATGCCTCATCAGTAAATAATGAGATGTAGACTTAGTCCAAGAGATGCCTTAAAGCAGAAGGACTCTTGGACTAATTCTACGTAAGTTATTTATGAAGAGTCACAATATTTCATTATTGGCGCCACCCATTTCATCCATTAGATAAGATAAAAGGGGCATCCAATGGCTCTAAAAAAGGATGGCCATTCAGCAAGAAGGTGTGGTGATGATCTTTGAATAGTCAAAGTTCCAAGGGACTTTGACTTGGTCCAAGAGGCGTCAAGAAGGAGTGGGCGGCATGGAGTCCTAGGCGGCAAGGAGTTTTGGACAACAAAACATCCTGGGCGACAAAAATTAAAAACAAAATGGAGTTTTTAACTTATAGAAGGACTCTTTATCACCCCATATCAGATGTCCATGCCTATTCAAAATTTTTACGTGACATAATAAATGAAAAAAGTCATAGAAGGTAGGCGCCAACAAATTGCATGCGCCAAAAATTTTTTGCACATGAAAGACTTTCCACGCATAAGAGAGAGACTCTCTAGCATATGGGATTTAGGTATGTGGTGCCCCAGCTGAAGCCCAATTAGTCTAGATTAATCCAATTCAAGACCAAATACTATTTGGCTCAAATCGGATCTAAATTAGCCCAAATCAGAAGTCGATGCAAATCCAATTCGAAACCAAGTGCTAGGGTTTGCTACATGTGCTAGCATGTTCATCTTGCAAACATGGTCTAATCCAATTTAGACCCTTAATCAACTCTCTTTGTGTGTGACCCATTGGGTTTCACATCTAACTAGCAGTGAGTCTTGGTGTGATTTGACTTAATCTGGTCAGAACTCAACCAAACCGATTTAGGTCAAAACTAGCCAACCCAATTTGACTTAATTTAGAATACTTTCTAATTTAATGATCAAATTAAAATTTTAATTTGATCGAACCCATAGGATATGATTGACGTCTAGCAATGTATCATGACTTTTTGAAAGATGTGAAATTTTGATAGAAATACCAAAAATACCCTTTAGTGAAAATTACCATGCAACTAGATCCTTCGATCTCCCTGCATCCTGAATATAACTTTGAATATGAAAATATGTCAATCCCAATATCATATTCATTTCTCTTTCAATCTTATGATGATGATTCATTTAATGAAACATTAGAAATCATTTCTAATTTTCATCATGCTTTGATCAAAGTTTTCCTGAATCATCATTTGTTTGAAGCAGGTAGGATGTTATTTCCTCTTACTAGGAGAGATCGATTCCATGTTAACCTACTCACAACCTTCATATATATAATCTACCATATCCAGATCATCCCGTACATAACTGAGTCATGAATGAGTATGAACCAAAATATGAATTTATATATATAAGATTCTATGGTAGTTTCAGATCAAAGGATTACATGCACAAATTCCATTATGAGAACCATCTATTGACATGTAGGTAAGACTCCATTAGATATTCTCGATTTGGATCAATTCAGTGAACTTCATTCTCTAATGAGCACCCACATTCTTGTATTAGTGTCATACACAAGTTATTGTGAGATCAATCATCCTCTCAATCGAGCATACAAAGAATGTGCTAGTCTTACCGAAAAATATTGATTCCTAACTCAATGTCCCATCGACTAGGAATATTTAAATTAGGGTTTTAAGATTTTAGGTCTCATTAGTATGATCTCATCATAATCCTAAAACCATAGCCCTAATTTATAGGATTTATCATAATCTTAAATAAATAATAAGACACTGCATATGATGAAATAAATGTCTTTATTTATTATTAAATATCATTACATGAGTCTGGAAGATAAAGAACATCCCAAAAATAAATTGGCTTGAGGGCATATTCCTTTCAATCTCCCACTTGCACTAAAGCCAATCATGCCCTTATATTTTAATCCCATACAATCAAGGTGGCGATCAAATAGTTGCAGTGGTAAAGCCTTAGTGAATGGGTCTGCTATGTTGTTCTTTGTGTCCACTCATTCTATGACCACATCTTGTCTTTCAATAATTTTTCGAATGAGATGGAAGCATCTCAGAATGTGTTTGGATTTATGATGAGACCTTGGTTCCTTTGCTTGAGCTACAGCTCCAGTATTATCACAGTAAAGTGGTACTGGATTCTCAATTTCAGGAATAACACCTAATTCAGTGATGAACTTCTTCATCCAGACAGCTTTCCTTGGCAGCTTCACTTACAGCTATGTATTCTGCTTCAGTGGTTGAGTCAGCTACAGTTGGCTGCTTAGTACTCTTCCAACTCACTGCTCCACCATTCAGAGTAAAGACATACCCTAAAATGGATTTGCTATCATCTGGGTCTGATTGAAAACTAGAATCAGAATATGCTTCTAATTTAAGATCAGAACCACCATATACTAAAAAAATATCTTTAGTCCTTCTTAAGTACTTAAGAATATTTTTCACAGCTTTCCAATGATCCTCTCCTGGATCAGCTTGAAATCTACTTGCAATGCCTAAAGCATAAGCAACATCAGGCCTTGTACATAACATGGCATACATTATTGATCCAACAGCCGAAGCATAAGGAATAGAACTCATTCTATTTCTCTCTTCAGGTGTCTTTGGAGACATCTTTTTAGAGAGATGTATGCCTTGACTCATGGGTAAATAACCTCTTTTACTCCCATCCATACTGAATCTTTTCAGTATTAAGTCAATGTACCTTGATTGGGACAAGCCTAGCATCCTCTTAGATCTATCTCTATAGATCTTTATTCCTAGTATATAGGATGCTTCTCCCAAATCTTTCATGGAAAACTTATTTGATACCATAATTTGATTGATTGTAACATTGGAATATCATTCCCAATGAGGAGTATGTCATCTACATACAGAACCAAGAATACTATTGTTCTCCCACTAATTTTCTTGTACACACATGGTTCATCCACATTCTTGATAAAACCAAACTCTTTTACTATTTCATCAAAATGGATGTTCCAACTCCTTGATGCTTGCTTTAATCCATAAATGGATCTCTTAAGTTTGCATACCTAATTTGCTCTCTCATTTGACTCAAATCCTTCTGACTGTGACATATAGACTTCCTCATCAAGGAAACCATTAAGGAAGGCAGTCTTTACATCCATTTACCATATTTTATAGCCGTGGTATGCAGCTATAGCAAGTATAATCCGAATAGATTTGAGCATGGCAATAGGTGAAAATGTTTCATCATAATCAATCCCCTATTTTTGCCTAAAACCCTTAGCCACCAATCTGGCCTTATAGGTTTCAATTTGACCATCAGCTCCAATCTTTTTCTTAAAAATCCATTTGCATCCAATAGGATTTATATCCTTGGTGCATCCACCAAAGTCCATACTTTGTTGGTGTGCATGGATTCTATTTTAGATTGCATGGCAGCCAGCCATTTGTAAGAGTCTTTACATTTGACTGGTTCCATATAGGTCAGAGGTTCATCATTTTCAATGACTTGGGCTTCATTGTTCTCAATAATGAACCCATACCTTATAGGTGAATTTCTTACTCTTTTAGACCTATGGATAGGAGTTATGTATTCTGGTTCTTTTATGTGATTATATGGTTGACAAATTTCTATTTGATTTTCTTAAACTTCACTAAGTTCAATATTTCTGCCACTGCCCTTTTCTAGGATAAATTCTTTTTCCATGAAAATGGCATGCCTACTTACAAATACCTTTTGTTCAGTAGGATGGTAGAATAAATATCCTATACTATTTCTAGGATATCCTATAAATAGACATCTGTCTGATCTAGCATCAAGTTTATGTCCAAAATTTCTTTTGACATAAGCTGGACAACCCCATATCTTAAGATACTTAAGATTAGATTTCTTACTTCTCCATATGTCATATGGAGTACTAGATACAGATTTAGAAGGTACTCTATTCAAGATGTAAATTGCAGTCTCCAGAGCATGACCCCAGAAGAAAATAGGTAAATCAGTGAAGCACATCATGGACCGTACCATATCTAATAAGGTATGATTTTTTCTTTTGGCTACACCATTTAATTATGGTGTATAAGGAGGTGTCCATTCAGAGAGAATCCCTTTAAATTTAAGATAGTCTAGAAACTCACTAGATAAGTATTCTCCTTCCCGATCAGATCGAAGGATTTTTATACATTGTCCAGTTTATTTTTCGACCATACTTTGATACTCTTTAAATTTATCAAAAGCTTTTGATTTGTATTTCATAAGATACACATATCCAAATCTAGATAAATCATCAGTGAACGTTATAAAATAAGAGTATCCTCCTTTGGCTTGAGTTGTCATAGTGAAGGAAAATTCTGATTTTTCGGATCAGGTTCGTTCAGATCTGATCGGATCAAGAGATATATTTCAAAAAAAATTTTCTTTATTCCTAATTAGATCTAAAATATTTTAGATCTAATTTTTATTATTTTAATAATAAAAATAAAATCTAAATAAATTAAATTTAATTTAATTTACCTTTATATTGGATAATCCTATTATCCGTTGATGATCCTGTAAGCAGTGAAAGGTTCTAGATCTAGCCATGCAAGTGCCTGGCCTCTATCGGTATCCACTTGAGCTGGATCTGGAGATCCTCTTCTTCTCTATCATGTCTCCAAAAATTAGATCTAGATCTAATCTGGAGGATCTTCAAAACATCTTTCGAAGATCAGCAGTTGTCCTTTGCAGCAGTGCAGCCTTCTGGCTTTCAGTCACCTTTCTCTCATCTAGATTGCACCAACCAAGAACCCAAAACACTTTTGGACATGGAGAGGAGAGGGAGAAGATGCTTTTGGCATGGATAAGGAGGAGGGAGGCAGCCTTGGGGTGTCGGATTCTCTAATAATCTTTGAGTTGGGCGTAGGGTCTTATTTATAGACTAAGTGTGATCCAACTCCTCTTCTTCCCAAACAATCACAACCCTTTGTGAAATCAGATCTAAATCTGATTGGTGGGAATAGAGTCTCCTAGATTCCTCCTTAGATGGCACCTAAGATCAGTCAAACTTGGTTTTTAGAAGAAGTCTAATCAGAATCCAAAAAGGAGATGGAGTCCCTATCCAACAGGGACTCCTGAGCGTCACCCTCCTCCTTGCCAGGTGGCATGCGCCCTCCTCCTTGCCAGTTTCTGGCAGGGGGACAAGCCCCCACCAGCTCTTCAATAGGTGCATGACACGTGGACAGAAGTCAAAGTGTCAATGGTCAATATTTGACCGTCAAAGGTC